>QJPP01003404.1:0-236144 GCA_003996215.1 Jaltomata sinuosa | reverse complement strand
AGGGTGCCCGGGCGTAACCGGGTCTAAACAGTAAAAAGTCATCTCAGGTGCTCGGTTCGACCGAGGATAAAAATCATCTCAAGTAGCAAGAAAACTCAACTAGTACTCCGGCCCTGCCGAGTCTAGCGATAATCGTAAGACTGATGATTTTACACATAATTTTTACTTTCTTGCCCAAAAATCTCCACAAGTGAAATCAACCATTTCCAAATCATTTCCATCAAAAACGGGGCCCCCGGCCCATGCAAGGTTTAGAAAATAGTGCCAGTAGGCCGAAGCCAAAACCACAGTAAAACATGGATAAAACCTCTTTATATGCATGGAGATGGTATGATCACACACAATAGCTGCCCCGCAGCTCACAATCAACCTATCGACCCTGCACAGGCCCACAGCTACTCAGCAAGCATAACCAGCCTAGAAGGATAATTCTATGCCCGGGACTCGCGGACATTCCCAAAATCCCACCTTCTATGTTCCAGAGTCAACAAGGCCTCACAGGACCACAAGGGTAAAATAAAATATATCCGCAAATACTACAAGCAACGGAGGAATAAAAATATGCAGACATGAATAAAGCGGTCAAGGTCTGTGGTACCAACCTAATAATCCAACCCAAGGATGCCCATTAATACAATTTTATTTTATATATATGGAGTCTAGGGAAAATAAACCGTAACCTACCTGTCGTCCGACGACAAGCTGCTAGAACAACGATGTCCAAGCTCGAACCACTCCGAGAAAATCCAAAACTAAATCGGAATCGGATTTGGGCTTGAATAACTTGACGTAGATAATTGATTTTCTACAACAAATTTAATATAACCACAACACTAAATTGGTTCCACCAATTCCCTGCTCTGTACGTATGTAGAAGGTAGCCTTGCTGTTGCAGCAACCCTTTCTAACGTGTAGAAAATGAAAAGGGACTTAAAATGCTTAGAAATGTATAGGCACTAAGTTGGCAGCATATTGATAGGATTAGTGGCTATCTAGGTGTCATAGTTAGTGCAAATACATGTTGTGCTCCTCTCCACCACTTCCACGTGGAAGTGGTGGTGCCAACATAATAATATATATCTCGTTATATATATATTCGGGTATTTCATAAATTCGTGGTAAAATAAGTATAATATTTTAAATATACCATAATTCATAGAAAATTATTTCAAACAAAACCTACTATATTATAATCATAAATTTCAACATAACTAAATTTACTATCTCCGTTAAAATATTACGGAGTATAAAAACTTTATAAAATAAATACGTATACACTTATATCGTATCAAATATATTTTTCATAAACCTTTAAAATATTTTGAAAAGGCAATAATAATATAATTTGTACCAAATTCAACTTTTAAATAACGTATTTTCAAATACGCACGATTTCGATACTCAAGAATTCCCTCGGGATCCTCCCCTTTTTTTTATAACTGTTTTGGAACTGAAATGGCGTCTTAAAACGTGACGTTGAGGCTTAAATCGAGTTTAACCCGACCCGATTCGCGACCCGGTTCGCAACCCGTTTTCTGCCAGACAGTCCGCGGTAAAACAGTCATAACTCTTTACTCCGAGATCAGTTGGACGTGAGGTTTTATGCGTTGGAAACTAGACTCGTAAACCTTCGATTTGGTATTTCGGGGGACTTCTAACTCTTTATATATTGGGAGAAAAGCTCCGAGACATTTGACCCAAAGTTCAGAAAATTTGTTAAAGGTCTTACGATATCTTTTGTCGATTGCTTGACTTCAAAACTTAAACGTGGAAATGACCGGAAGGGTAATTACAGACCATATTCTCCACGAACTCAACCCTCTTGCAAAGCTTGTAAAGATTCTCAAAGATATCTTTCATTGCATCATTGACGGCTTATTGGATGAGCCCTAGCAGCTTCTTAGTCAATATGTTCAGCTGAGTCCCATGAGAATAGGTCATGTCAACTAGCTTTTGAAGTCTAGTCGGAGTAGAGGACTAAGGGGATGGTGAAGGTCTAGGAGGTAGTGCATCCAAAAGATTTCCCCATGATGCAAAAGTAGGAGTATCAGACACCGACCTCACTGAAGAAGATGCACCCATGTCAAAAACTGCCTCTGAGGTCCCCATATCAGCAAAACCCTCCAACTTCCTCTTCTTCACTTTAGACGCATATGAGTCCCTCTTCTTCTCAATATACACTACCCCAGTTGCAGGAACAAACTTATCAGAATTAACATAAGGAATCCCAGCCTTGGTAAACAGCTTGCTAATAAGCACTGGATAAGGCATTGAAGTAACAGGATGACGAGCTTTCTTTTTAATTACCATCACCACTATCTCTCCAAAATTCATGTGCACCCCCAACATAATGCAAGAAGCTAAATGGAACCCTCATGGGTAACCTTCTGATCATTCTTTAAAGATAGGCAGTGGGAGCAAAGAACATCATACCATAATTTGGCTTCAAAGTGAAGGTCCTGGCGAGGAATTTCACCACCCAACGTAGCCCATAGAGGTGCACACGAAGCAATAATTTTTGCCAGCCATTCTAACGGACTAGTCTTTAAAGCAACCTTTTTTGGGTACTCAGTCCCTGGAGCTAATTGTGTATTCCAATAGATCAAATTTATGGCCTTAGGAGTGACATCAATCTTTTTACCCCGAAATACCATAGATGCTAAGAAAGGAAAGTCTTCAACCTTTCCCAAATGCTTCATTAAGTCTTGCTTCACTTGGTGCAAAGAATAAAAATTTATGCACTGCAAATCCGTAAAGTTGCCTCCAGAAACGTATAGGAATGGTGACCATGCTCTCTCAGCAAATTGTTTAGTGATATTTTGGAATTCATCCCCAATCCCTGCTAGGTTGAAGTTGTACTCCGTTGTGAATGATTGGTTTGCTTTGTATTTGACATAGAGGGGTTTCATGCCCTACATACAGAAATGGGTTCATTCCTCCATAGTAATAGGAATTAGAGGAAACTCTAGGTTAGATACTGGGGCCTTATTTGTCACGCCCCAAACCATGGGAGGCATGACCGACACCCGGAGCCCAAAAAGGCCGAGGGTTCCAAAATAGAGTGTATCTCTATTGAACCTGCTAGGGGTCTGAGATCGACAAGGTCTCTAAGAATAGGAATTTGAAACACTGAAAGCTCAATAGTAGGTAAACAACTCAAGGCCGACAAGGCTATTATCATAGTAGATAGCTAATAACAAGGCCGACAAGGCCATACCCAACACTGATATACATATACACGTCTACAAGCCTCTAGGAGTAAGTAAAATATCTCATATCCAGGACAGGGCCCTGGACTACCCATAAGCTGTACATATACATAGCCTGGTCAAAATATAAGCTAGACCTCTGACTCGTCAGCTCCAGGAAGAATGGAGCTTACCAAAATGGCTGAACTCTGCAACTCCTACTGAAGAGGTCTGTATGGGTTTCTGTCTGGACCTGCAGGCATGAATGCAGCGCCCCCAGGCAATGGGGACGTCAGTACGACAATAATGTACTGGCATGTAAGGTAGAAACATAAAAGCAAGTCGCAAGTAGTAAATCTGAACAAGATATAATATGAAACTTGTAAATTGTAATTGGTAAGACTCGTTAAGCTCTTTCTCCTTTATTCTTTTTAGAATACAAAACATGCATTAACTCACACCACAACTCACTCTTTATAACCCAATATGAACCACAATAGCGCCTCGGTGCACCCTATATATAATAGACTCAATATGGCAGTGGCGCCTCAGCGCACATTATGTATATAATGGCCTCAATATGGCAGTAGCACCTCGGTGCACACTATGTATATAATGGACTCAATATGGCAGTAGCACCTCGGTGCACACTATGTATATAATGGAATCAATATGATAGAAGCACCTCGATTCACACTATGTATATAATAGCCTCAATATGGTAGTAGCACCTCGGTGCACACTAACACGAAAACCACGCATAATAAGTGTATTACTAGATTGACCTTCAAAGCTATTCTTGTTATTTATGAAGGTTCATTTAGATAACTTCTTTAGCCTTGGCTTACTAGGTGTTGCACTCAATATACCAAACACATATAAATGGGGATTTAACTTGCTAACTTTCCTTTTATACTTTCTAAAGCTTGATTAGGGATCACAATACAAAGAAGAAACTTGATAAAAGGATAACTTACGTTTCGTGCAAAAAAAGAATCAGATTTTTATAAGAAGGCGACTTGAATCACCATAATGTATAACTTAGTTCCTTAAGACTTGTTGAGTTACCAAATCATCTCTCTTATAACAGAATACTCAAATTCCTTCTTTCAGAGATTTAGAGTTCTATTTCTAGATTCATGCCGATAAGGAATAAAGAAGCCTTAACATACCTCGTTCCTTCCGAAGATTGCGCTTACCACAACTTGGACTTTCCTTTATTAAGTTAATCTACAACACAAGGTTATAATGAATCTAATATTAGCTCTTAAACCTGATGCAACCCTACCAAAATAGTAGCTAAATATTTCCCAGGCAGATTTACGTATTTTGCATTAATTAAAGGTGTATCGTCACACCTTTCTCCCCTGTCCAATACACATCAAACACACACCAACCTACTACCTCCAATAATACAAAACACATCAAACAGACCCTACACAACTCTCCATGCCGAAATACAATAGCAACACATTGAACCCACGACTTTCGATCGCCGTCCCGTGAGTTCTTAACAACAATTCAACAACAATTGTCCATCCGTACTTCAATCCAAAAATATGATTATGGGAAGATTACTTACCACACTTGAAGGGGTATTTTTATTCTATTTTTATTGATGCCTTGAAAAGCTTAAGTACCCCCTACACATACACCAACAAGAGAAGAAGAAATCTCTTAATTGTTACACAATTTCTATGTGTTAAATCTTAAGAAAGGGGCTGCCATAGTTCATGTCTTTCTTACCATAGGATATCCTAGCTATATGTAGTAGATTAATACCAAGATAACAAGTTGTTTAACTAACCTTAAGCTTGAATGAATCTTGATCTTCTTATAACCCTAAAGGGAGAGAGGGGCTGCCAAAAGGAAAGGTGATAAGAGAGAATTTTTTCCGGCTTTTTGTGATCAATATTGATCAACAAAAAGTATGTATAAAGGGACATTTTTGGCCGACTTTGTTGAGTATATTTGGGCCAAAATGGGTCAAGAAACTTGGGCAAAAATTACCCTTTGCTTGGGCCTCAAAAGGGTTAAGTTTTGTGGTTGATTTTGGGCTTCTCTTGGGTCAAAATGTGGTCAATATTGGTGGCTACCTTTTGTAGTTGTTTGGGCCAGATTTGGTTGTGCTTTGATGGGCCAACTTTAAGCTTCATTTGGGCTACCATTAGGTCTAATAATCCATTGTTTTGCTGCCCGTAATCGGCCCTCGGAACTTAGTTCGTTAGCGTAGGTAGGTGATGCACCTACTTGTCACCTAAGATCTTAGATAAGTCGAGCAAGCACCTCACTTGTTTTATCTCATTTTCAAAACCCTCATCCTTATACTTTAACTTACACTTATATACATTTGACCATTTCAAATTCTAGACCAAAGTACCCCTTCACAATCTCGAGCTCAAATACCTTTGTCGATAGTTACTTAGTTACTTAGTCACATAGGTTTTGAAAGGTACGGGGTGTTACATCCTTCCCCCCTTAGAATCATTCATCATCGAATGAGGGTAATGCATGTAGAGTTCTAGTCCTTTAGGATTTTTTTGAAATTTTGGCAGAGTTTCCTTTATAATTGGGACTATCCAAAAATCTGAAACTCAGCAAAAGTCCAGCATGATGCCTCACGGGGCGATACAACTATATACAATTAAATGTAATCATTTTCACATGTTCAAACCTGATCATATTTTCATAGTAGGAAGAGTATCAAGAACATAAGAATATGACTTACCTCTATACTATCTTCAAGTCATAAATAACTGGGGATGCTTTTTCCTCATTTCTTCCTCGGCTTCCCACGTCATTTCCTCGATATTATTATTTCTCCACAACACCTTTACTGAGGCTACTTCTTTGGTTATGAGCTTTCTAACTTGACGATCTAGGATAGAAATTGGTACTTCCTTATAGGATAAGTCTTTAGAAAGTTGAACATCTTTGATAGGCATAATACGTGAAGGATCTCCTATGCACCTTCGTAGCATAGATACATGAAAAACAGGATGGACTGTCTCTAATTCTGTGGGTAAATCTAGCTCATATGCCACTTTTCCTACCCTCTGAATGATCTTGTATGGTCCAATATATCTTGGACTAAGATTTACCTTTTTACCAAATCGCATAACGCCTTTCATGGGCGAAACCTTTAGGAAAACCCAATCACTAATATTAAATTCCAAATCCCGACGTCGCACATCTGCATATGATTTCTGCCTACTCTGGGCTGTTAGTAATCTTTCTAGGATTAGCTTCACCTTCTCCATTGCTTGATTAACTAGGTCTGGCCCTAATAATCCTTCTTCTCCAATTTCAAACCATCCAATTGGTGATCTACACTTTCGCCCGTATAAAGCCTCATAAGGAGCCATTTGAATGCTTGCATGGAAGCTATTATTATAAGCAAACTCAATTAGTGGCAAATGGTCATCCCAACTCCCTTTAAAATCTAGTACACAAGCTCGTAGCATATCTTCTAGTGTTTGAATAGTGCGTTCAGCTTGTCCATCTGTTTGTGGATGAAAAGCTGTACTGAGACTTATTCGAGTACCTAAGCCTCTCTGGAAAGACCTCCAGAAATTTGCTGTAAACTGAGCACCCCTATCTGAAATGATGGAAATTGGGACACCATGAAGTCGAACTATTTCACTAATATACAACTTGGCATAATCTTCAGCAGTATAAGTTGTCCTGACTGGCAAAAAGTGAACTGATTTTGTAAGTCTATCTACAATCACCCATATGGAATCATACTTCCAATAAGTACGGGGTAAGCCTATAATAAAGTCCATGTTGATCACCTTCTATTTCCAGGTAGGTATCACTATACTTTGAGTTAGACCTCCGGGTCTCTGGTGTTCAATTTTTACCTGTTGACAATTCGGGCATTGGGCTACAAACTCTGCAATATTTCTCTTTATATTATTCCACCAATAAATCTGTCGAAGATCATGATACATCTTCGTCGCTCCTGGATGGATTGAATAGCGGGAATAGTGAACTTTTGCCAAAATTTTCTACCAAAGCTCCCCGACGTTAGGTACACATAGACGACCTTGATATCTCAAAACCCCATCTTCCTTAAGCTCTATTAGTGGTTGCTTATGTTGTGGAATTCCCTCCCTCAATCTTACTAATTCTGGATCATCATATTGTCCTTTACCTCTGTTATAAGTGAGGATTCCACTGTGCTTTGAATAACAACTCCCCCATTACCTTGGTCTAGTAGTCAAACCTGCAAATTAGCTAACTGATGTAGTTCTCTTGTCATATCAATCTTTCTATTTTCCATGTGGCTCAAGCTTCCCATGGATTTGCGGCTAAGTGCATCGGCCACTACATTGGCCTTACCTGGATGGTACAAAATATCTACGTCATAATCCTTTAGTAACTCCAGCCACCTTCTTTGCCTTAGGTTTAAATCCTTCTGTTTGAATAAATACTGTAGACTTTTGTGGTCCGTAAACACGTCTACATGGACTCCAAACAAGTAATGGCGCCAACTTTTCAAGGCAAATATAACTGCTGCCAATTCAAGATTGTGAGTAGGGTAATTTTGTTCGTGCCTTCTTAGTTGTCTCGAGGCATAGGCAATAACTTTACCATGTTACATTAAAATGCAGCCCAACCCAATCGTTGAAGCATCACAATAAACAACATAACCTTCTGTTCCCTCTGGCAGAGTTAAGACAGGTGTTGAAGTAAGCCTGTCCTTCAACTCCTGAAAACTCTGCTCACATGCATCAGACCACTAGAACTTGGCAGCTTTATGAGTCAACTTTGTCAATGGTGCAGAGATAGAAGAAAATCCTTCCACAAACCTCCGGTAATAACCTGCTAAGCCCAAAAAACTACGGATCTCTGTAGCATTCAAGGGCCTGGCCAATTCTTTACAGCTTCAATCTTTTGGCCGTCAACTCTAATACCTTCATCTGTAATTATATGGCCAAGAAAGGCCACTGAAGTCAACCAAAACACACATTTGGAGAACTTCCCATATAATTTATGATTTTGAAGTGTTTGCAATACTGCACGTAGATGATTAGAATGTTCAGCTTCGGACCGCGAATAAATCAGGATATCGTCAATAAATACGATCACGAATACATCTAGAAATGGCTTTAAGACCCAATCCATTAGGTCCATAAAAGTTGTTGGGGCATTAGTAAGCCCAAAAGACATTACTATAAATTCAAAGTGGCCATACCTTGTCCTAAAGGATGTTTTTGGAACATCTACCCCTTTAACACGTAACTGGTGATACCCTGACCGCGAGTCAATCTTTGAAAAACATTTGGCGCCTTGAAACTGATCAAAAAGGTCATCAATCCTTGGAAGTGGATACTTATTCTTGATTGTAACTTTGTTCAGCTGTCGGTAATCGATACACATTCTCAGGGACCCATCCTTCTTACGAACAAACAAAACTGGTGTGCCCTATGGCGATGTACTAGGTCTAATGAAACCTTTTTCGAGTAGATCCTTTAACTGTTCCTTTAACTCTCTTAATTTTGCAGGATCCATTCTGTAAGGGGGAATTGATATTGGCTGAGTATCTGGGAGTAGGTCAATGGCAAACTCAATTTCCCTTTCTGGAGGGATTCTTGGAAGCTCATCCGGGAATACATCTAGAAATTGACTCACCATGGGAACCGATTGAAGAGTCACTGGTCCATCCTCTGTGCTTCTTACTCGGACTAAATGATAAATATAGCCTTTAGAAATCATTTTCTGGGCCTTAAGGTAGGAAATAAACCTACCCCTTGGCGTGGCAGCATTACCTTTCCACTCCAGGATTGTCTCTTCCGGAAAATGGAATTTGACAACCTTAGTTCTACAATCAATATTAGCATAACATATACCTAACTAGTCCATACCTATAATGACATCGAAGTCAATCATATCTAATTCGATTAGATCAGCTGAAGAGAGACGGTCATAAATCCACACTGCACAATCTCGATAAACTCGTCTAGCTATAATGGATTCACCAACCAGCGTAGATACAACAAAGGGTCTAGGCAACAACTCAGGGCCTGCCCCCAACTTACTAGCAATGATCAGGGTAACATATGAAAGAGTAGAGCCAGGATCTATAAGTGCATAAACAACATGAGTAAAAATAGTCAATGTCCCTATAACAACATCAGGTGACGATTCCAAGTCCTGGCGACCAGCTAGAGCATAAGTGTGATTCTGACCACCGCCTGAACTGGATGCTCCTCCTCCTTCTCTAACTCTACCATGACCTGGTGTATCCCGTGGGCCTGTCCTAGGGGGACGAATAGTATATGAAGAAGCTGTCATCGACCCTATAGGCTGGGACATCTCACCTCTACCTCTACTCGGACAGTCTCGCATAAAGTGATCAGGATGCCCACACGAATAACAAGTATCTGAACCCAGGTGACATATCCCAGGATGCTTCCTACCGCACTAAACACAAGGTGGCAAAGGTGGCCTCATCTGACCTGAATGGCCCTGGCGATAGGAACTGGATGCACCTGAACTGTGGCCTAGTCCAGTCTGAGAAAAATGATCATACCTCTGCCTTTGCAACTGATATGGGGCACCACTAGTTGGGTGGGGTGATCGCCTATTAAAATGTGGCCTAACATTACCTAGTGGCTCTACATAGGACCCAATAGATATAGCCCTGTTATTCTGATCCCTTTCTCGGCTTTGGTTATCTCCAATTTGTACTTCAAGATCCTCTGTAGTCTGATCAATAGCCTGTATCTTAGAAATATTCACATCCTCTTGTGTTGCTGCTATTGTTAATCCCTTAATCAATTCATCCTTAAGGCCACGCACATATCGATGAATTCTAGCTCGCATCGTACTCACAATATCGGGGGCGTACCTGGCTAATGAATTAAACCTGAGGCTGTACTGTCGAACACTCATATTTCCCTGCCTAAGGGCTAGAAATTGATCATGTCTGGCCTCTTGAACCTCCTGTGGAAGATAGTGAGCTAGGAAGGCCTCTGAAAATTCCTCCCATTCAGTTGGGGGTGCATTTGATCCCCTAGACCGATCCCAAGCCTCGAACCATAAAATGGCCACATCTCGTAACCTGAAAGATGCAAACTCCACTGCCTCCACTACTGTTGCATGCATGACTCCAAGTACTCGATAAGTATGATCAATAAACTCTTGAGGATCCTCAGGTGGGTCAGAGCCTGTAAATATAGGAGGACTTAGGCTGATAAACTCTCGAGCCCTAGAACTTTCTGAGCCACCTGACCTAGCACTCGTTGATGCCCTAATTTGTTGTTGTTGTGTGGCTACCATCTGGGTCAATAATCAAACAACACTCATGATGTCCTGGTCCTCTACTTCAAGTGGAGGAGCTACAGGTTCTGGTTCATCTCTAGCTATCTCATATGCCACTGGAGCAGGTGAGGTCAGGGGTACTGGATCCCCTCTAGTCTCATCAGGTACTTGATGAACTGGGATCTCTGGTGTCGGTGATTCACTTTGAGCCTCAAATCTATCCATTTGGATAGGCGGCGAACAACTAGTACCTTCCCCCGTATCCGTGCCAACCCATCGGCTACTCATTTGTCTGGTCACAGGCATTTCTGTAAACAAAGAATAGAAAAGCATGAATTAGACTTCAAATATCTTATGACCTCGCTCTATTGCACGATCTAGCAGATGAAAGAAGGATAACGATTCCTAAATGTCCCGTAGCTTCATGATTATAGGTATGGAGCACAACACACCCATAAGCAAGACTCTGTTAGACACATCTTGTAGACTCCCTGGGATTCGACGTGCTCTGATACCAAGTTTGTCACGCCCCAAACCATGGGAGGCATGACCGACACCCGGAGCCCCAAAAGGCCGAGGGTTCCAAAATAGAGTGTATCTCTATTGAACCTGCTAGGGGTCTGAGTTCGACAAGGTCTCTAAGAATAGGAATTTGAAACACTGAAAGCTCAATAGTAGGTAAACAACTCAAGGACGACAAGGCTATTATCATAGTTGATAGCTAATAACAAGGTCGACAAGGCCATACCCAACACTGATATACATATACACATCTACAAGCCTCTAGGAGTAAGTAAAATATCTCATATCCAGGACAGGGTCCTGGACTACCCATAAGCTGTACATATACATAACCTGGTCAAAATATAAGCTAGACCTCTGACTCATCAGCTCCAGGAAGAATGGAGCTTACCAAAATCGCTGAACTCTGCAACTCCTACTGAAGAGGTCTGTATGGGTTTCTGTCTGGACCTGCAGGCATGAATTCAGCCCCCCCCCAGGCAATGGGGACGTCAGTACGATTTACTACTTGCGACTTGCTTTTATGTTTCTACCTTACATGCCAGTACATTATTGTCAATATGGCAGTAGCACCTCGGTGCACACTATGTATATAATGGCCTCAATATGGCAGTAGCACCTTGGTGCACACTATGTATATAATGGCCTCAATATGACAGTATAACCTCGGTTCACACTATGTATATAATAGCCTCAATATGGTAGTAGCACCTCGGTGCACACTAACACGCAAACCACGCATAATAAGTGTATTACTAGATTGACCTTCAAAGCTATTCTTGTTATTTATGAAGGTTCATTTAGATAACTTCTTTAGCCTTGGCTTACTAGGTGTTGCACTCAACATACCAAACACATATAAATGGGGATTTAACTTGCTAACTTTCCTTTTATACTTTGTAAAGCTATATTAGGGATCACAATACAAAGAAGAAACTTGACAAAAGAATAACTTACGTTTCGTGCAAAAAGAATCAGATTTTTATAAGAAGGTGACTTGAATCACCATAATGTATAACTTAGTTCCTTAAGACTTGTTGAGTTACCAAATCCGCTCTCTTATAACAGAATACTCAAATTCCTTTTTTCGAAGATTTAGAGTTCTATTTCTTGATTCATGCCGATAAGGAATAAAGAAGCCTTAACATACCTCGTTCCTTCCGAAGATTGCGCTTACCACAACTTGGACTTTACTTTATTAAGTTAATCTACAACACAAGGGTATAATGAAGCTAATATTAGCTCTTAAACCTGATGCAACCCTTCCAAAACAGTAGCTAAACATTTCCCGGGCAGATTTACGTATTTTCCATTAATTAAAGGTGTATTGTCACACCTTTTTCCCCTGTCCAATACACATCACACACACACCAACCTACTGCCTCTAATAATACAAAACACATAAAACAGCCCCTACACAACTCTCCATGCCGAAATACAATAGCAACACATTGAACCCACGACTTTCGATCGTCGTCCCGTGAGTTCTTAACAACAATTCAACAACAATTGTCCATCCGTACTTCAATCCAAAAATATGATTATGGGCAGAGTACTTACCACACTTTAAGGGGTATTTTTATTCTCTTTTTATTGATGCCTTAAAAAGCTTAAGTACCCCCTACACATACACTAACAAGAGAAGAAGAAATCTCTTAATTGTTACACAATTTCTATGTGTTAAATCTTAAGAAAGGGGCGGCCATAGTTCATGTCTTTCTTACCATAGGATGTCCTAGATATATGTAGTATATTAATACCAAGATAACATGTTGTTTAACTCACCTTAAGCTTGAATGAATCTTGATCTTCTTAGAACCCTAAAGGGAGAGAGGGGCTGCCAAAAGGAAAGGAGATAAAATAGAATTTTTTCCAGCTTTTTGTGATCAATATTGATCAACAAAAAGTCTGTATAAAGGGATCTTTTTGGCCGACTTTTTTGAGTTTATTTGGGCCAAAATGGGTCAAGAAACTTGGGCCAAAATTACTCTTTGCTTGGGCCTCAAAAGGGTTAAGTTTTGTGGCTGATTTTGGGCTTCTCTTGGGTCAAAATGTGGTCAATATTGGTGGCTATCTTTTGTAGTTGTTTGGGACAGATATGTTTGTGCTTTGATGGGCCAACTTTAAGCTTCATTTGGGCTACCATTAAGTCTAATAATCCATGGTATTGCTGCCCGTAATCGGCCCTCGGAACTTAGTTCGTTAGCGTAGGTAGGTGATGCACCTACTTGTCACCTAAGATCTTACATAAGTCGAGCAAGCACCTCACCTATTTTATCTCATTTTAAAAACCCTCATCCTTATACTTTAACTTACACTTATATACATTTGACCATTTCAAATTCTAGTCCAAAGTACCCCTTCACAATCTCTAGCTCAAATACCTTCGTCGATATTTACTTAGTCACATAGGTTTTGAAAGGTACGGAGTGTTACATTATTCTTACCCGATCTCTTGCCTTTGTCCTTACTCTTAGTTGTGCTTAGGGTTGGAGCTTTTCTTGTGTTTTGGCAGGAGTTGCCCCTGCTCGAAGACATGATCTGCAAGAGGGTTGTGAGTGCAAAAGAAAAAAAACAAGATTTTTTTTTTCATATAATTAAATAGAACACTATAAGAAGCTAAGGAATTAGGAAGAAATGGAATTCATAAAGAAAATAGCAGCACCAAGTTGATTGTTGGCATATGCGTTTCACATGCGATTCGCAAGTGGAGACCTGTGACTCACATGTGATCTCGCACATGCTAGGCAGTGAACTGGTACGATGGGTTGGTACATGCACTGGCACATGCATTTTTCATGAGCCAATATGCGGCACGCATATGCTATCGCATGTACTTGGCAGGTACTGGCAAACTCAAGCCACACCTACATTGCCACCTGCGTTTTGCAGGTGAAGACTTGCGACACGAAGGTGAAACTCAAGTGATTGGAAGAGTGTTTAACTATCTGCTTTCACTTGCATTGCACATGTATTTCACAGGGTAACACTTGTGGCACCCAAATACCTAACAAGTATGAAACACATTCAACACAATTTCAAGACATGCTTCTGCAAATAGTTGACCAACTTCTAAGTTTAACGGGTACTCAGACTTCCCCAAAAAACTTAAGAATCATAACCAAGACCTTAATATCAACAATCACATGTGTTTAATGACTTCTCTTAAGAAGGACGTTACCCCATCTATTAGTGGAAACATCAAACCATCCTATTTATCAAGAGAAGAACATCAAAACGCAACAATAATCACTCTCACTCAACCAAAGTGCTCACTTGATAATTCATAATCAACTATACTACTCAAGAGCACAATGATTCATAATTTCGGCCTACCACAACAATATTTCAATCAAAAACCCAAAGCAATGATGATTTTCCCTTAAGCATGATGTCACCCAATCTATCATAGGGCCAAATCATGCACTACCAATGAGTGGGTTACTCAGACTTCACCCTAAACTCAGAATTTTAGGCTGAAAATCATAACAAACAACATCAATAATCATAGAAACAAGATCTACTATGTTTTTCACAAGTCATAACAACAAAAAGACCCAAAATTGAATTCAACAATCAGATCTCAAGTAAAAATAGACTATGGTAGATTTCGAGTAGCATACTTCTCTAAAAATACTCCCAAAACACATAAAAACAAAGATTTAATGTAAGGGGGCATACCACAAGAGAATATACTTAAGTGGAGAGTGAAAAATTAAAGCTTTTGGACCCAACAATGGTGACCTATGATTTTCTTGTAGGAAAAAGCACGACGATGGTGGCGATAAGGAGTGTGGCAGCGTGGAGAAGAGAGAAAAAATGGCTTGTGGGGAAAGGTTTTGGGAGTTAAGGGAGATTGTGGAGAGAGTTTGGAGGTTTTTAGGAGTTTTGATGGTGAAAAGAAGGTGGAAGGGATGGTTTTAAAGTGTGACAGAAGAAGAAGGGTCACGGGTCAAGACCAAGTTGGTTCAAGGTCAACGGGTAGGTCAAACAATTTAAAAGCCCATACCTGCGCCTGCGGCACAACTTGCATTTCGCAAGTGGCCACTTGCGTTTTACATGTGGTTTTGCGGGTGATAATTTTGAGCTAATTTGTCCCCAGTTCTTTATTTGGGACCTACAATAGCATATGTGTGTCGCAGGTCCCCACATGCAACTTGCATGTGGTTCTGCAGATGCCAATAAATTTTCTTTTTTTTCTTCAGTTTACTACCTCCAAGGTCTGATACCACCTGTGTGCCGCACATTGCCACATGTGAAACACATGTGGGATGCATTTTTCACTGGGAATTTTTAGCGATTAGCCACTTTTCCAATCTCCATGCATTCCTAAAACAAACCAAAAATAATAAAAAGGTGAAGGAAATAATTCAAAAACGATTGGATAGCCTCCCAAGAAGCGCTTGATTTTATGTCGCGGCATGATAATAGTACCTTAAGAATCTAGTTTTGTTCAAAGCCAGCCAATACGATTGGAACAACCCCATCCCAAGATCCACATGTGTCTTTTCAAAAGAGTCACCAACATGTCTCTTTCCCAAGCATTCAACCTATTGGCTATGAGTAATAGCAGAGTGTCATGAGGACCAATATACACTTCCATCACATTTGGTGGCTTAGGCATGATAAAACCTTTAGGGTCCCTCTTTTCCTGACCATTATATAGAACAAGTTTATTTCTTGGTGGATAACCTGCAATCTCTACTTCACACGGATTTTCAACAAGCTCATCGTTGATGAAAATCACAAATATGACCCGATATTCATCGGGGGGCATCAACGGTTTACAAGCACTGAACGTGAGTTCTTTGCTTCCCAACCAAAATTTGAGTTGTCCCAACTCAACATAAACGAAAGCTCTTTTGGTGGCCAAAAATGGGCTCCCTAAATTTATAGGCACCTCCAAGTACACATCATAGTCTAACACCACAAAGTCCATCGAGGGTATGAACTTCTCTACCTTTCCCAACACATAAAAAAAAGATGCCTACCAGGCATTTTATCGACCTATCAGCCATCAAAAACCTTATAGGTCTTAGTTTAGGAGATCCTAGGCCTAACTTCTTAAAAATTACAAGAGGCATCAAGTTGATGCTTTCCCCAAGGTTGCATAAAGCCTTGTTGAACAAGTAAATACCAGTAGTGCAAGAAATGGTTAAGGCACAAGTATATTCTCTCTTTAGGGCCATATTGCTTGCCATGATTGCATTGCAATGGTGTAACACCTCCACCGTGCCTAAATCAATTACTCTTTTCTTCATTAAAAGCTCTTCCATGAACTTAGCATAGCCTGAAATTTGTAGCAATGCATCTACAAAGGGAATATTTATCGACAACTTGCTAAATAAAGACACAAACTTTTTGAATTGATTGTCTTCCTTTTTCTTAATTAACCTTTGAGGGTATGGAGAAGGACATGTGGACAATGGTTTTTGCTCACTTGAAGCTTGTTCCTCTCTCTCTTATTCTATATCAATTATCACTTGGGGTGGTGACTCCACATTCTCCTTCTCTACACTTGGATTTTTTCATCCACTATATCCTCATTCTTCTCATCATCCTTCTTCTAAAACATAAATTCATTTATTGGTTTGGCTACACAATCAAGCATCTTCCCATTTCGCGTGACAACTGCCATCACATGGCACTCAACTTTCGGGTTTGGGAGAGTGTCACTAGGGAGAGTGCCCTTTAACTAAGGGTTCATTTGGGCTGAGTAGGTGGCTTATTTAGGCTCTAAGTGCTTGATAGATGTTGAATGAGATCTCACAGTTTGGGTAAGGGTAGAAACATCACTCTTTAAATATCTCACCCCATTGTCCATAGACTTTACTTTCTTCAACACACTTGACAATATATCTTCAATCTTGGAAATAGTGGGATCACTAACACTTGGTTGGAAAGAAGAAACATCTACCTTAAGTGGAGGCACATAGGGGTTAGCACTTTGGTGATTATAATGGTCATTATCTCTTTCAGGATCTCTCTATAGACTATCAAGGTCTCTTTCTTGCTCTCAATCTCTCCATGGATTACCTCTCTCCTTGTTCCAACCTTGATTCTCTTCCCGTGGTTGCCAAGGGCCTTGATTGGAACCTTGGTACCCGGGGCAAGAACCTTTCATTTGATTTGCCAAAAAAATAAGCTTCCTCATCAACCGATGTATAAGCACTACCTTCATCATGGCATTTGTCTCCATAGGCCCCGGTAGCATTAACACTGTTAGTTCTGACACCCATCATGTGTTTGGCTGGCAATTCAATTTGAATCATCATCTTAGCCATTGCCTCATCCCATTCTTCCTTTTTCCTTCTCATCTCATTATTCATTATGGAGGAGGTGACAACCAATGCCACTTTGGCCTCTATTGTGTGCCAAGCCCTATTTGTCTTAGTCATTCTATCCAAAAGAGGTTTTGCAAGACCAAATGTTTGATCGATGATAGAACCACCCGTAATATTGTTTGCCACAGATTATTTTATTAAGTCAAGTGACTAATAAAAGCGTTTTAGTAGAAATCCATCTAGTAGCTCATGGTTCGGACATAACATCCACAAATTTGTTCATTGAGTCAAGTGACTTATAAAAGCTTTTTAGTGTAAATCCATCTAGTAGTTCATGGTTCGGATATAACAACTTTTTCTTGAATCTCAACTACACCTCATGCAAAGGTTCATCCGACAATTATTGAAAGTTTTTTATTTCATCATGCAATTGCAACATCCTTGAAAGTGGGAAGAACCAGTCTAAGGAATCCTTAAATAACTCATTCCATGATGTGATGGAGACCTCATGGAGCACTTATAGCCAAGCGGTTGCCTCTCCCGTGTGAGAAAATGGAAATAGTCAAAGTCAGATTGACTCTTGACTAATAATTTGGATGTTAAACGGCTGGCAAATCTCTATAAAGTTTTGAATGTGCAGATTATTATCCTCATTTGCTAGTCCTCTATACAAGACCTTTGCTTTTATCAAATGCAACATATGTTTGTCACATGGAAGACTACATTACCAATGGTGAGAGGTAAGTGAATGGTGCCCGCGGTACCATGAACAACCGATTTGTTCTCCATATCCATAAATCTATTCACGCTATCTTTCTCTCTAACGTGGCTCATGAGTGAACTACTTACAACACGAAAAATAACAAAAACATAAAATAAAATAAGACACTAAACTAAATTGAACAAATAGACAATATGGCAATCAAACCCCAATCCCTGGCAACAATGCCATTTTTTATGACATCTAAAATAACTCTCCTAAAAGGAGGTGGCAACGATCGTCACAAAATGATAACCCAACACGGGTTGGGGTCGAATTCATGAGGATTGATATAGATATTTACCACAAATTATAAGTCGATTCATAAGATCAAGCACAATGTTTAAACAAGTAAAGTAAGTTGGGGAATTGGTTTTGGAAACATAATTTCAAATTGTAACAAAGCAACGGTATAAATACAAGTGCTTATTCAAGATTAGAAAGACTAGGGGTGTGCTTCCAATGGGATCATGCATTAGGATTGGAGTTGATTATTTAGTCTAATTTTTATCAAAGTGTAGGTAGCCTTGGTTCAAGTCATGTTAAGTTGTTTTTCAACCTACCAAACATATATACACCATGGTTTCTCTCGAACCCCATAGTTTAGCAACAAAACAACCAATTGGTTTAGGTGAGTTAAGTTATTTCTAGCCCCAATTATTAGGTGGGAATTTCCTAAGTTATGCTATTTCTAGCCTCAACTTATAATGGAAATACCAAATCCCTACTATTGAATCATTACCCAATTAAAGAACTCCTTTCTCAAGCAAAAACTTAATAAGAAATGTATATTATTGTTCGCAACCATAATTTTACAATGAAAACATGAAGGATTCAATAGACCCAAATATAATAATCAATTATAAACCAAAATAATCAACACCCATCTCTAAATTCAAACACCCATCATGCACACACCTTTAAAATTGAATTTAGCTACTCATAATGAAGGAAAAAGAGAATTTACCAAGTGGGTAATCTTTAATTCCATTCATCTTCATAAACTATCTTCAATTCCAAGCTCAAATATTCAACAATGGTATTTTTCTTAATTCAAGAAAGAAGAAAGCTAAGAAAACTTGTAATTAATGTGTACTCTAACCACCATATCCTAATTGGAGAAAATGTTAGTATATAATCCTTGCACATATCTCAAAAAGGGTCTTGGAAGCTTTCCAAATATGAAAAGGCTTTTTGGAATGTTTTACCCTTTGGGCACTTATGATGGCACCTGCGATGGCACCTACAACCTCCCTTGACGACTTGCACCATGCAGGTGCCAAGTCTCTTGGGCAGTGTTGAACCTTCATCTGCGGCTTCCATCTGCAGGGGCACCTGCGGCCACCCTTGTCAACTTATGGCACGCAGATTCCTATATTCCAAGGCAATTATTCTATTCTCACTTGCACAAGTGATAAGTCGGTAATCTACAAACTTATTGAGCCTTTATTCATGAATTATTGCAATGTTTTGATGAGATTTAGACGTTCATATGGCTTTTATTGATGTCTATGTAGGTACTTGTGATCAAAGATAGAAAACAAGGAAATGGACCCAAAAAGAGCCAAAAAGAAGTGAAGTGTGAAGTGAGTAAATAAGACAAATATTCTGCTGAGAGATGCGGCACTCGTGTGACACGCATTTACCCTGGTACAAAATGCATCTTCCACTGCATGGAGGTGAAAGTTGACTGAAGAATCTGTTAAGGGGTGCGGTCAAAGTGCAACGCGCATAATACATAGTGCGAACCGCACCCCACTTTGCATGAGCTCCCAAAGTTGCCTGAGTCACTGGTTCACTGTAGAAGGTGTGTGATGCACAAAAGCTGATGTGCGAACCATACGTCACGCTGCACACCACCTGAGGGGATTTTTTGTCTATTTTTATGTGATGTTTTGGGAATGTTCAAAACACATTTTAGGTATAATTGTAGAGGAGAGCTAGCATTGAGTTTTAGAGATATTCTTAGCTTTATGAACAAGTTTACCTTTCTAAGAACAAGAAGAGGGTTTCATCAAATTCCTTCTTCCCAATTCTTAGAACCATCATTTGTATACAAATTGAGCTTTGATATTGAGACATTTAGCTTGAATGAAAAGGAAATTGAACTACCCATTTGGTATACCTCTTTCATAAACATGAGTAGCTAAACCTCTGATCTAGGGATCTGTTGATAATGGGTACTTGATGAATTGGTGTGGGTGTTGCTAATTCTTGTTTATAAATACTTATTTGTCATGGTTATAGTGATTTTAGCATATTTTAACTCTAAAATTGTTGGTTGCGAACATTGATTTTCCTTACTTGGTTATGTTGTTGCTTGAAAGAGAATTCCATAACTTCGGATGTGAAATTGCTAGTGGAAACTTGGGCTTCCATTTAGATTGAGGCTAGAAATAGCTCATATCGATAGAATCACCCACTTAAGGGTCTAAAGCTAGAAATAGTATAACCTCCCCCAAGCATATCTTGGTTGTTTTTATTGCCTAATCAATAGTTCTTGAGCTAAGGCTATTGGAGATATGATTGTTGATCGAGAGATAAATAACCATACTTAAAACTAAGGCTAATTATGTCGATTAGCATAAATTTGCATGAATAAGCATTCACCCTATCCCATGTTCGAGTCCCATTTGATGCACATCCCTAGTTGTCTTCTCTATTGTCTACACCTCGCTTTACTTTATTGTTTTGTTTGTTGAATTGCGAAATTGTGATAGATTCCTAATTCCCCCCTTTTTTATTACAAACTCTCGATGTGAACTCTATTTTATAATCCCCTAGGTAAACGCTAAATTCTTTGTAGGATCTACCCTGATATCCATTGGGAACTATAAATGTGTTTTGCTCTGACCATCGCCGATACCTCCTAGTAGGAGAGTACGTTTGAGCGTTATCAAAATATGGCACCATTGCCGGGAAATTTAGTTGTTTAGCCTTTTTGATTGTAGACTTGAAATCACTTTGTAGAGTGCTTGTTCTAGCTTATTTTGTTTGTTGTGTGTGGTTGATTGTAGGCGGACATTTCTCAAGCATCAATGCCCAGTACTTCTCACTCTACACATGTCTGATTGATGTTGTGACCTTATTAGACCATAAGTTGGATATTTAGGGAGCCAATGGAGCAATGGGTGCGATCTCTGCTAAAGAGATTGAGGATTGGGTAAAGAATGGTGCGCGAAGAAATAGAGAGCTATCAATCGCCTCCACACTTCTTGATTTTATGGTGAGGATTGCATCAAATGGCCAAGTTGAAACAACCAATACCATTGGCCTTATTGGGGTTGTGAGGCTAATAAAAGATGTTGAGAGTTTGAATGAAGGTGGTGAAGAGGTATTTATGGTTGATCACGAGGTGGGTTCCCATGGAAGCCCTCAAAGTTTGGGCAAGCTTAATCATGGGAATCAAGGTTTGAATGAACGAAGCGATGACTCTAGAATTGAAAATATTCTCGTACAACTATTAGAGAAAGTAGGGGCCACCCAGGAAATCATTGAAGAGTTGAGTCATGAGCTTGGAAGTCTTGCCCAAACCGTGTAATCACACTCCTTAGCCATCGAACGTCCTGAAGATAGAATGGTTTGGCTCACCTAGCAATTCGAATCTAGGCAAGTTAAGAGTGAAGAAAGGATTAGTGGTGTAGAGTACTCACTCAATCCTGTTGAAGCTGCAATCCCAATGATAAGTAAAATGAGAAACAAGAGAGCTTGGGGAAATGGTTTGACCAAATCTACATATCGTGAGAGCAAGGTGCCTAAAGTTCCTTTCCCTACTTGTCCACCCCCCTTCTCTCAACGTCTAATACAAGAGAAAGTGGATGACACTCCAAAGGATTTTGAATCCATATTGAATAGAATCACCATCAACATTCCTGCAAGCACTGCTTTTAACAAGATGCCCGATTATGCCAATTTTTTGAAAGAACTATGCACTACATGCAACTTAGAGGATTTTGGGGTTGTTCGAATGCTTCTTTTAGCAGTGCAATTTTATCGGGCGATTTCACTAATGATGCAGTAATGCCGGGTGTGCACACTATTTGTGATTCGAATGGAGTTCACAAGTCTACAAGGTTGGTATGTGATGAAAATACAAGTGTCAATTTGATGTCTTTATCCACCTTTATAGGACTAGAGTCGGGGCAAACTACTACCACAAACCTGAAATTCCTTATGGCGGATAGGTCAATAAAGCACCCCGTGGGGGTTGGACTCAACATTTTAGTTAAGGTGGGCCAGCTTGTATACCCCATGGATTTTGTTGTGTTTGAATTCAAGGGGAGCTTTGAAATACCCATTGTTTTGGGGCAACCTAGTTTGAAAACAGGGCATACCTTGAGCAAAATGGATCAAGAGAGTTGAAATTTTCTATGAATGGGGAGGAAGCCACCTTTGACTTGGGTAGATCTATGAAACAACCGAGTGATCTTCAAATGGATTTTGTAATTTGCAAGATTGAAGAAACTGTTGACCTACATGTTCAAGAGAGGTTCATAGAGGAAGCATTGGAAGCGGTATTGTTGAATTATGATGCTGAGGGTATAAAAGAATATGATGAGATTTGTTGTGCATTAGTAGGAATGGGTTCCTACTCCTATCCTCCTAAGTAGCTCGATCTCGGTCTCAAGAATAGGCAAAACCCACCTTCCAAGCCCTAAATTATTGAACCACCCAAATTGGAACTCAAGCCATTACCATCCCACTTAAAGTATGCTTACTTGGGTGCTAATGAGACCTTGCCAGTCATCATTTCCAAAAAACTGAGCGATAAGCAAGTGGAAGCTTTGCTTAAAGTGTTGAAGAAGCACATTCGTGCTCTAGGGTGGACCAGTGCTGACATCATAGGCATACCTCCGGGGATATGCACGCACAAAATAAACCTCCAAAAGGAAAGCATCCCTTCCATTGAGCATCAACGCAGGCTAAACCCACCTATGTAAGAGGTGGTGAAGAAAGAGATTATCAAATGGTTGGATGCAGGGGTGGTTTATCCTATCTATGATAGCACTTGAGTCAGTCCGATTCAATACGTGTCGAAGAAGGGTGGAATCACTATTGTGCCAAATGAGAAAGATGAGATGATCACTCTTAGACCCCTGACCGGTTGGAGGGTGTACACGGATTACCAAAATTTAAACTCATGGACGGAGAAGGACCATTTTCCTCTTCCTTTGATGGATCAAATGCTAGATAGGTTGGCTGGTCGTGGTTTTTATTGCTTTCTTGATGGTTATTCCCGCTACAACCAAATCTCAATCGCCCCATAAGATCAAGAAAAGACGACCTTTACATGCCCATATGGGATGTTTGCCTTCAAAAGGATGCCCTTTGGATTGTGCAACGCCCTAGCTATATTCCAATGATGTATGATATTTATATTCTCGGATATGGTTGAAGACACCATGGAAATCTTTATGGACGATTTCTTGGTAGTAGGGGATGAATTCAGTGATTGCTTAGAGCATTTGGAGGAAGTGCTTAAACGATGGAGGAAACAAACTTGGTGCTTAATTGGGAGAAATGCCATTTCATGGTTAAAGAGGGAATAGTTTTGGGACATAAAATTTTTGAGAAGGGGCTTGAGGTTGACCAAGCCAAAATTGAAGTCATATCCAAACTACCCCCTCCAAAAACTGTAAAGGAAATAAGGAGTTTCCTAGGGTATGCTAGATTCTATAGGCGGTTCATAAAAGATTTCTCTAAGGTAACATACCCTCTATGCAAGTTGCTCGAAAAATAAGCCAAGTTTAATTTTGATGAAAATTGCATGAAGGCTTTCCTCACTTTGAAAGACAAATTGACATCCACCCCCATCATCATTGCACTGGATTGGTCAAAGACATTTGAGCTCATGTGCGACGCTAATGGCATAGATTTTGGGGCAGTGCTTGGGAAAAAAAAGGAGAAACTCTTTCACCCAATCTATTATGCAAGCAAGACACTTAACATAACCCAAACAAAATACACCGTGAAAGAGCAAGAATTATTGGTTGTGTTATTCGCTTTTGAGAAATTTAGAGCATATCTCTTGGGGACCTGAGTGGTTGTGCACACCAACCATGCAGAGATCCGATACCTAATGACTAAGAAGGATGCCAATCTCCGGTAAATCCATTGGGTGTTACTTCTTCAAGAATTTAATTTTGAATTTAAGGATAGGAAGGGGTGTGAGAACCAAGTGGCTGATCACTTGTCGCGATTGGAAGAAGAGGGAAGGCACGTGGGGGAACTTGAAATTAATGATTCATTACCTGACGATCACATCTTGGCTGCATCTCACGATATAACCCCATGGTTTGCTGACTTTGCTAATTATTTGGCAAGCAACTTACTTCCGGAGGGATTCAATTCGCATCAGAAAAAGAAGTTTCTACATGATGTCCGGAAGTACTATTGGGACGAGCCTTACCTCTTTCAGATTTGCGCTGATAGAATGATCCGGAGGTGCATCCCCAAAATTGAGATGATACATATTCTTAGAGCACGCCATTCCTCACCTGTTGGTGGCCACCATGGGGGTATGCGCACGGCTGCAAAGTGTTACAATGAAGATTTTATTGGCTAACTCTGTTTCAGGATGGCCATGACTTAGTAAAAGAGTCTAATAGGTGTCAATGCGGAGGGGGCATATCTCAATGACATAAACTTCCATTGACTCCAATCCTTGAAGTATGGGGTATCAATTTCATGGGGCCATTTGTAAGCTCACATGGGAACAACTATATTCTAGTGGCCGTGAACTATGTGTCTAAGTGGGTTGAGGCTGTGGCTTTGCTAAATAATGAGGGACGGAGTGTCACAGCCTTCCTTAAAAAGCATATATTTTCTAGGTTTGGTACTCCTCGTGCCATCATTAGTGATGGGGGATCACATTTTTGCAACAGGTTTTTTATCACATTACTCAATAAATAAGCGGTCAAACCCAAAGTGGCCACCCCTTACAATCCTCAAACAAGAAGATAAGTTGAAGTGTCCAACAGAGAAATTCAAATCTATCCTTTCGAAATTAGTGAATGTGCATCAAACAAATTGGGCTCGAAAGTTAGATGATGCACTGTGGGCATATAGGATGACATAAAACACCTCGATTGGTATGTCTCCCTACCAACTGGTCTTTGGCAAAGCTTGTCACCTCCCGGTTGAATTGGAACACAAGGCAATGTGGGCCTTGAAGAAGCTAAACTTGGATTGGAAAAGAGCCACTCGTGCTAGAATGGAGGACCTCAATGAAATGGAGGAATTTTGGATGCGGGTTTATAAAAGTTCCTCAATCTACAAAGCCTGAATGAAGCACTATCATGATCAACAAATCCTAAAGTGGGAGTTCTACCCGGGAGATTTGGTGCTCTTATTCAACTCTAGGCTATGACGCTTTCCGGGAAAATTGAGATCCAAATGGTCAGGTCCTTTTAAAGTGCTTCAAGTCTTCACCAACGGAGCTATAAAATTGGAAAATGAGGATGGTTTGAACTTCAAGGTCAATGGGCAGCGAGTGAAGAAGTACTTGGGCATCCCAAAGGAAGTGGTGCACCTCGAAGCCATCTACCTTGATGAGCCTTGAATAGGAGGTACCCTCATCGAGCCATGACGTTAAACCAAGTTCTTCTTGGGAGGCAACCCAAGCATTTTGTTTTTTATCTTCTATATTTTTGTTTTTGGCATTACTTTGTGTGTTGTTTTTGTTTACTTTATAATTAGGTACCAATCTAAGTAGGTTTGAGATGATATCAGAACATGTGATGCACCATGCAATCGTATGTCATAAAGTGTGCATCGCATAGTAGATTGCATGGTTAAAACAGACAACTGGGAAGTTGGACTCCATGACATACGACGGGTAGTGCAGTCGCATGAGTGATTGCGCGCTTCACACAATTATTTTGCACCACATCACAGAACACTGGCAGTCGCCTGAAATTTCAAGCCACCATGCGACTTGTGGTGTGAGTCGCACATGTCAGAGTGCGTATCGCTTGTCCTTCACACTAACAATAAGTAGAATCTTGGTTCTAATACCCTATTTGTTGTATGATCGCACCAAGCTTTGTGCGTTTCGCACATATTCCCCGGGGAGTATCTTCTTATCTCCTATCTAATATCATTGAGGACAATGCTCCATTTGTGTTTGGGGGTGATTCTAAATTTGGTTATCCCCTTGTTAATAGTAGTTTAGCAATAAACTTTGAGGATTTTCTTAATACCACAGTTCTTTCCCAAGGAGCAAAAGTTTTCTCTTTTTCCTTTTTCTTTTTGTTTCTTTTGTGTCGAACTGAGTTGGTGTTTTCCTATGATATATTGAGAGGCGACTTTCTTAAGGAAAAATGCCAAGTTGTAGTTTTAATTTGAGTCTGTAGTGTGCTTGTCTCAAAATGGACCCACCAAAAAATTTCTTGGCGACATGCTTTTTAAAAAAAAAGGAAACAGGGAAATAAATTTTTGAAGAAAAACATTTTGTTGTCATGACTTGCACACTCTCATTTTGGATTGATTGATTCACAAATGAGTGTGTAATAAACTTGGAATAGCTTGTCAAAAGTCATTTGTCCCAATTGATTTTGAGACTAATGAAAGAAGTTTTGTGGCATGATGCCTTGTGTGGTGAGGATTTACTTTGATTCTTGTGCATATGTGTCATCTACAACTTGCCCTGAATGTGATTCAAGGAAAAATTCTAGGTGTGACCGATCTTGGAAAATGACCTTCGGCCCTTTTTAATAGTCACTTCACCCAAATGACTTCCGTCGACATCAATCCTAGTGAACCCCTTTGAGCTTGTGACCGTTCTTTGGCACCTTGTTTAACACCTTGAGCTTTTTGGAACCTCTATATTGACACCATCCTACCTAATTGCTTGAAAGTGAAAAGTAGTCTAAAAGACTAAGTTTGGGGGAGAATGAAAAGACAACATAGGCAAATGCCTAAGTTTGGGAGTGTATGTGTTCAATGAGGAGAAGAAAAAGGATGCACTTCAAGTGCAAGGTGGAAACTTAAGATGAATTGAAAATTACTCAAAAAGTTCAATCAAATGAGCAACAATGAAAAGAAATAATAGGTTCTACCAAACAAAAGGTGATACAAGGAGTTTCGAATGATCATGAATGAAAAGGAGAAGCTTGGGTTGTGTAAGGGAGAAATAAGGTAAAGTCAAGTAAAAAATGTGAGTGGAGTTTGAAATGATAACAAAGAGCATTAGGGAGGTGTAGTAACTTGAAACATTTGCAAAACCTCACCTTAGCCCTAGCCAACTTCGTAACCTGCAAGTCCTTGGTGATTCCGAGCTTGGCCATCCTACATTAGTGGCGATTTACAGAAAGGGCAAGCCTATGGGTAGACATGTGTGCACTTGAACTTCCTTGAGAGAATGAGAGTCTTTTTGGTTCTCCTACAATTCCTTTGCTTTATGAATTACATGATTATGAGTGAGATTCTTTCTTGTGGTGAGTGTCATCATGCACTTGAATTGAACATGAAGTTTCTATTTCGATTGAGAGGAATGAATGAGACAAGTTATGTGGCGAATCTCGAGGCAAACCTTGATGGTCAATGCCAATGACTTGAGAAGCTTTACATTTTGTTTTGATTGTCAAAATTCCCTTGATTGTAAATGAGAAATGAACTCTTTTTGAAAAAGGTTTTGAAATAACCTATTTCCTTGATAATGTGGTGGTTCAAAATTGCGATGAGCACAATAGTTGAGTCTTTTTGTTTGTTATTTTTCTTAATTTTTAGAATAAAGTAGTCTTTTGTGCCTTGATTGAGTCTAGAGCATAACTAATTCCTTACCTTGTGAGTATCTTTCTTAAGGATAAGTAATAGTTCAATTTTTGGGGTTTGATAAGTCGGTAATCTACCAACTTATTGAGCCTTTATTCATGAATTATTACTATATTTTGATGAGATTTAGAGGTTTTCATGGCCTTTATTAATGTCTATGCAGGTACTTGTGATCAAAGATATAAAACAAGTAAATGGACCCAAAAAGAGACAAAAAAGATTAAAGTGTGAAGTGAGCAAACAAGACGAAGATTCTGCTGAGAGATGCGGCGCTCGTGCAACACGCATTTACCCTGGTGCGAAACGCATCTTCCATCGAATGGAGCTGAAAGTTGACTGAAGAATCTATTAAGGGTTGTGGTCATTGTGCGACATGCACAATTCCTGGTATGAACCGCACCCCACTTTGCATGAGCTCCCAAAGTTTCCTGAGTCACTGGTTCACTAAAGAGGGTGTGCGACGCGCACAAGCTGGCGTGCGAACCGCACGTCGCGCCGCATACCACCCGAGGAGCATTTTTGTCCATTTTTATGTGATGTTTTGGGAATGTTCAAAAACCTATTTTAGGCACAATTGTAGAGGAGAGCTAGCACCGAGTTTTAGAGATATTCTTAGGTTTGTGAACAAGTTTTTTTTTCTAAGAACAAGAAGAGAGTTTCATCAAATTCCTTATATCCAATTCTTAGAACCACCATTTGTGTACAAATTGAGCTTGGATATTGAGACATTTAACTTGAATGAAAAGGAAATTGAACTACCGATTTGGTATACCACTTTCCTTAAGCATGAGTAGCTAAACCTCTTATATAGGGAGGTGTTGGTAATGGGTACTTGATGAATGGGCATGGTTATTGCTAATTCTTGTTTATAAATGCTTATTTGACATGTGTCTAGTGATTTCACCACATTTTAACTCTAAAATTTGTGGTTGCAAACATTGATTTTCCTTACTTGGTTATGTTATCGCTTGAAAGAGAATTTCATCACTTCGGATGTGAAATTACTAGTGGTAACTTGGGATTCCATTTAGATTGAGGCTAGAAATAGCTCATATCGATGGAATCACCCACTTAAAGATCTAAAGCTAGAAATAGTATGACCTCTCCAAGCATATCTTGGTTGTTTTTATTGCCTAATCAATAGTGCTTGAGCTAAGGCTATTGGACATATAATTGTTGATCGAGAGACAAATAACCATACTTAAAACCAAGGTTACTTATGTTGATTAGCATAAATTTGCATGAATAAGCATTCACCATATCCCATGTTCGAGTCCCATTTGACGCACATCCCTAGTTGTCCTCTTTATTGTCTACACCCCGCTTTACTATGTTGTTTTTTTTGTTGAATTGCGAAATTGTGATAGATTCCCAATTGCCCCCCCCCCTTTTTATTATTACACACTCTCAGTGTGAACTCTGTTTTACAATCACCTAGGCTAATGCTAAATTTTCTTTCGGATCGACCTCGACATCCATTGGGAACTATAAATATATTTTGCTCTGACGATCGCTGATACCTCCTAGTAGGAGAGTACGTTTGAGCGTTGTCAACAAGCACCTGCGAAATGCATGTGCCTTCGTGCGACTCGCAAGTCCTTGCGCACCTTATATGCATATCTCTTCTCTCTGGGTCATCTCTTGACTTAGCCTCCATTGATAACTCATTTGGGTTCATATCCTCTTCTTCCTTCATTGATCAAGAGTACATGCATATAAGACAATAAAGGTATAAAATCCTCCCAAATAACATCAAATCAAGGTAATAACTCATGATTAAAAGCTAAGTAAGTTGATAGATTACCAACTTATCTGAAATCAACAAGCACTTATAAAATTCAAAATGTAGCTTATATCCCTTAACCACTCTTCTAGTCATCAATCTCCTCTCTACTCACTCTATGATCTATTGTCACGTACTTATGCGAGGGCATCAAGATAATTACTAACCAAATCTAGTGTTAGCTTTACTTATAACACTGCTATCTCCCAACACTACTTAAGTCAAGAACACATGTGAGTTACTTCTCACACACTTGTTATGCACCCAGTATCAGCCCCTATCTATCTCGTAAGGCCATGTAAGCACATTATATATTGTAAACATTTAACCAACTTATGATAAACAAATACAACCATGTAACACTTAGCGTTATACCTTCACTTAGTCTCTTCTCAACAACAACCAAGTAAATCAAACAAGCATATGACAAGTACAAATAATCCACCAAGTCAAATTCCATGAATAATAACAGTTAACTCAACCTTGCCACAATTACCTTTTATTTGACTTCGGCTAATACTTACATAATTTTAGTATCCCGGGCCACTCATGGATCCTAAAATAACATCAACAATATAACCCGATCTACTCATGGAACCATCAAACTCACCAATACCGTATACAAACATGCTATGAGTCTTATAAATGTGCACTAGCCATGACCTGTAGGGGAAGAGCTTGGTACATGTACCAAATAACCCAGACAACTAGTGCTTGCCGCCCATATCCCAAACCATTGTTATACCACCCTTATTCCAATGTCCCCACCCTTATACCTCCCTAGTTCCACCAATTCTTTGACAATGACCTTTACCGGTTCATCTCACAATATCAACTCATGTCACAATATTTACAATCACAATATGAGATAATACAACCACATTGCACTTTAAATAAGCCTCTTTACACAATCTCATTTTTCAGGTGATTAAACACTTCTAATATTATCCAACCAGTTAACATTTACAACATGCATTGCAATAAGTAAACAAAGAGGCAGTTAACGTACACACATCAGCTCAATTGAATCTCAACTACAATTCAACATCACCTACCCCTTCCCACCAACCATAATATCCGGAGTCGAATAACACATAGAAACTAGAAGCAGACATTTCTTAGGACAACCTTTAGACTACCCAACTTAGGATACATACTCACCCCTCTAATCTACGAATCATGCAATCCCCATTAAACAAGGAATAAGGCATTCATATCATTTATTCTGATAATCACCCACTAAATCTCAATACATTACCATAACCCACAATTTTTACTCCATAACCGATTAACTAAGCACAAAGAATAACAGGCCAACATGAATAGCATAACAAAAATTTTCAAGAATATCCATCTCATTTACATATCCATAATCTACCATTTTCTCCCGTCCATCTACATTATGCATACACTTCTAACACTACTACTCAATTAAACCTAGCCTACCTGGGTGTCAAGAAGCTTCTACGGAGGCATGAACTTGAAATTCTTGCTACATTCTAGTAATTTCCATCATGAAATCAAAATGTCAGGTGTTACCTCGTCTAAGAATATTCCTTCCACTTTATTGCTCCAGAGCCTTGAGGCAACCCTAAGGGTTTTTTAGAATAGAGCCTCGTTCTAATTTTTAGTTGAGAAGAAAGGAAAAACTAATTAAAATCCGGGTGGACTATTCCCAACACCGCTCTATAGCGATCGGCATGTCGCTATCACGGTGATGCCATAGCATGATAATTCTAGCTATAAGGGGTTGACATCAGTCCAATCCCATAAATTTATTATTCTAAATTTATCTAACGAAGTATGTTATGAACCCAATCCAAGGACATTAACAAAATTCTCATACCCCGTGCCCTTGGATGCGATAACTTTTAGTAACGATGGATCAGATTATTATAGAAAGTCAAACCCAAGAGAACGATACTATAATTAAATACCAAAACAGATAAAATTGGAAGCAAAATAATAATAAGATAAGGGCCACCAGTATAGATATATACAAAATAGTATAAAATATATAACGAGCCCTAAGGAGACCAAGGAAGATAAATATATACAAGAAATCCAATCCTGGACCTGGTGTCACCGAAAATGGAAAAATATATGAAAACAGGATAAAAGCCTAATTCTAAACTAAAACCTACCCTAACATTCATGTAACTTATAAAATATATAATCTAACTGAACGAAGTCTAGAAAAGGTAAATTGTAACCTACCTCCGGGCTGAACTGCAAGCACGAACCATCACTCATGTGCCTTCCCCTTTCAAATAGTCTCAGATCACTGTCGCGCTATCATAAATATATTCTAGGTGTCAAGACAAGAATAATGACACCCATATTGATATTAGGAATTTCAGGCCAAAAATTGAGTCAAAAATTAACCCTCAGGCCCACTACTAAAAAAAAACTAACTCCGCAATTATTCTCTCCACAAGGTAATGAATGCATGCCCCAAAGTTTGATGAAAAAAAGGCGGATTCGAGCCTTAAATGGTCCAAAATTGTCACTTTAAAGTGACAGGAAAATCATGCAAACAAGACCCAAATTAAAATGGAAGATGGAATTAACAACTACACTCGTAATTGAGAGAGAGGGGGAAGATAAGTACCTCAAAACCACACGCAAAGATGAGGATAGGTGATTTCTTCTCTTGGCCAAGCTCTAAAAATGGAGAAAATGTTTTGAAAGAGTTATAAAATTTTTGAGAAGGAAGTACATCAAATGTACTGCGACTGTAGCTCCTGCAGAAAAAGAGGCGTAGGAGAAAGGCAATGCCACGATGAAAAAAGGGCACAGGAGAGGAGGTCAACAAAAACCTCCAGCTCCGCTGGAGCGGCCACGAGAGTGCAGGCGTGATCCCACTAGTCCAAAGTCCATGTTTCACAATCAACAACACTGAGAAAATTTTCATCCGAGCTCATTTACTTCAAAAGTTGATCAAAGTCAAACTTTTCAGCTTTAAGAGTTCCAAAATAGGAAAACTCTTCTAAAACGCGACTGAGCACCTCGGGAAGCATGCCACTCATCTCATCAAGTCAAAACAACTATGTAAAAGCTACGAGAAGGGTCAAAATGATAAAACTGCACGAATATAAGAAAATGACCACGAGGGTCACTACAATTTCTTATTTAGATAATTAGGTAGTTTAATCCAGTTAATGATAAATCACAAGTCCTTTTGGATTCGACATTTGACTTAATAATTTTATTACTTATACGATTATATATACTTGTGTGCACTTTTGAGAGCAAAAACACTTACCTCTTTATTAGATCAATATGACACAAAAATCCGAATAAATCAAGTAACTAGATTTGAACTAGATAATTAAATCGAAAAAGAAATGTTAAATGATCTCTTGTCGTGTATGTGTACATTTTGATACATTTGCGTGACTATATAAATTAATGAAAGTCAGATAAAAAGATTGATAATTAAGTCAAACTTGAAAATATTGAACAAGACATTCAAAATGAGACTCAGTCAGAAGAATTTTATACTTTCTCTGTAGAGAAAAGAAAAGGAAAAAGTTGATTCCATATTGCTCATCCAATTACAACAAAAAGAATGATATCCTTAGTTTCCATTTCATTATGATTAGCCTTGGAAGAAAATGGTTCAATCAGAGATGGTGCATTATTTGACATGGCGCTATCTCCAGAAGCGTCATGTCCGTTGGTGGGGGGATGATAGTACAAGCCGGATGTTTGAGGATAATGCGCCCGAATCCTATTGGCGATTTTGGCACCCGCATCCAATATCTCCACATACTTCCCCATCTCCCCGGCCGCCTCTTGCTTCTTCCGGCCAAATTATGTAATTTTTTGGAAAGAAGAGACACAGGAAAATGACAAGAAATAAGTAATAAGAGACAAATACGTAGAAGATATACCACACGTAAAAGCCCCCCTTTTAAGACTATCCATCAAATATTAGAGGGCCAATAAAATACTAACGCCGAGGTTCAGTGGATATAGGTGTCTCATGACCGCTTTTTATTTTTTTGTTTTTAAAACCTTTTTGAAGGGTGAGGATGGCTAACTATCCACTCATAAAACAATTAGATTTTCATCTCTTTCAATTGATACATTTTTATCATTGTCTTTGTACTTAAATTTTTTAGAATTAGTTTGTGAATAAATTATGTGAATACGATCGTGGATACAAAATTCTAATAAAATCATATGCATGCTCTCCACTCCATTTACTTGCCTTTATTATTTTGTCATTTTAATTATTTTACTTACTATGTGCGCATTGTTGGTGCCTTAACCTATTGTGAACAACCGTAGAGAATTTTCCTCTTTAAGTATATATGTTAAAAGAAATTTCTTATATATATATCATATGTATAATACTATAACTTGTGGAAACTCCCTTAAATAAAGAAAACTTTTAGTGCAGTATGTTTTTAATTTCCTTATAAGAATTTCTCGACCCACTTCTAATTGTATTTTCTAACACCCTCCTGCAAGTGCAACTTGATTTTTTCGTTTAAATGTATTGTGAAGATTCATTTTTACTTCTTGGAATCGGAGATTTATTTTTTTAAGTAGGGAGTGAGGAGGCACAACAAGAATGACCAAAAATATATGGAGACACCATGCCTGTGTGAATTGAACAAACTTAAAAGTACAACCAACTTAAGCTGTTTTTTCACCTTTTTTTTAGTGTTCGTTCATTTCTAGCTAAGTCAACAGGATATATTTATTGCTGATTTGGAGAAAAATTAGGCACAACAGGTTAATTAGTGGGTTTGGACCAATACCAATGACTCAATGCATGGTTGATTTGAGAGAGAGAAGAACAATAAGACACGACAAGAATAATGATTGTACAAACGAGCTTAATAAAGTTTAATTTTGATATTATGTGAAAGAATAGTAATGTTATTTCTAGAGTGATTGAGGACATGTACACACACGCACACATATTATATATATATATATATATATATATATATATATATATATATATATATATATATATATAAGGTGATGTGACACTTTTTTATGGGAGAAGGGATGAGAAGAACTTGAAAGCTAATGGTGACTTTTATATCCTCCATTAGTATATATAATAATTTATAATTAATACAATAACTTATACACAATGAATCACTGTGATTGTTACATAATTTAATGAATTTTAATATATAGGATGAAATATGGTTAATTATTTAATTAGAAAATAAGGGGAAAATAGAAGAAAATGTCAAAAAAGAAGATAAAAGTTAAATATAATTGGTGGCTTTCCGACCCCCATCATCAAAATTGAGACTATTTGTTCCACTATAAATTATTTAGAAGTTGCATTCTTTGGACTATCATCAATTATACATTTTTTTTAAAGAACTCTTGTACACCTTCTATGATGCCGCCAAAATATCTCGGCAGATGGCAACGACGCATGAAGGAAAGCAGATTCCAAAGAGAATTGAGAGTGGCTCTACTCAAAGTGGGTGAGGAAGTGGTCATGATGTTTGAATGCATAGTCAAAATTATTCAAACAAAAAATTAAAAAGAAGAAGAAGTATGAGAACAGTACAGGAAGATCAAGGATGTAATCAATTAAGTTGCCGGTAACATCAATCAAGCACACAGCCATAATCCCCTTTCACCTCCCTCATTTGGTAATTACCCTCCGTACCCATCTTCTAATATCTGCCAAATAAATTCCACTCCTTTAATGGAGATTCAAAAATGCAACGACCCACATGGTTGTTTTATTCTTTTAGACCCATTTTCATAGTTTGAACCTACCCGTAACTTCATTATGTTGTTAATAATTTGTGAGAATAGATGACATAATTCCTGAGGTGATCGGATGGCTTTAGAGGAAGATTTTCTGTTTTTAAAGTTGAGAAATGTAATGAACCTCTTGGTCATTTTGAATTTTCTTAGTATTTTCCTTGTTTTGATTGTTCCTGTAGCTTTTGTATATTATTTGTGACTTGTGAGATGATTGGATGGATATTGGATGATATTTTTAGTTTTAAAGGTTTAAAATTTGAGAAGTTTGACCAAAGTCAACATTCTAGGTTAACAAGCTCAAAATAGAATTCCGACAATTCTATTAGGTACGCAAGGTGATTTTTGACTTTGATGGATGGTTTGGATGGGTCTTGAGGGGATCAGATCTGATTTGGGACCTTGAATCGATTTTTAGTTAAGTTAAAGAATAAGTTTGATCACGGTTAATTTTTGGTTAAGACAATTCTTATCAGTGATTTGATGATTTCGACAGGTCAAGAACGTGTTTTATGAAAGTGAAAAAGGTGGAGGGTGAATTGCTAAGGTAAAGTCATGCCATGACTTTGTTTATTAATACAGATTCTTTCCTTCTAGAATAGACTTGATTTCTTTCCTTGACAACTTGTCTTCCTTGATCAACGAGAGATATCAATTACTTCCTTTTGCCAAAATAGCTTCAACAGTTGGAATCCTTGGTAGTTAATACTGAATTGATTTTCAAATCAATTTAGCTTCTTGGTACTTGATTTACCATAATTTGCAACCTTCCATAAAAGCTTTCCTTGATTTTTGCTTCCTTATTACGCTTCTTCTTCTTCTATTGCTACTTGCTTTTTTTGATTAAGTGACACTTTATAGGATCCTTGATATGCTTCTTTCCTTTTAGTTTTTGTTGCCATGAAAGTTTTTCTTTTTGGTATTAATGTACAACTTGATCATCCAAATACAAAAAACATCACTAAAATTAACACTAACATTTTAAATCGATTTGCATATATTATTTGTGTCCGGGAGGTTTCAAATGAGTTTCGGACACTTGATTGAATTCTAGTTCAATTTAAAGTTAAGAATTAACCTCGATAATATAATTGACTAACCGAGCTCGAATTCATGATCTGAAAGTTCCAATTGATTTATATGATGATTTTGGACTTCTATGCAAATTTTGGTTCAATTTCGGTGAGTTTATGATAGATATTGAATATTTCTGATGCTTTGACCTTGTTTAAGCATAAAAAAGTGATGACTCAACAAGAGTCTTTTAGCACGGTTAGTTCTTAATTGGCTACTAAGTGGTTGTTAGAGTTAGTTAGAGCTGACAACTACAAAAGCAAGTTTGTTAAATTAACTGTGCAAGTCACGTGGGTTGAGAAGAGTCGGTGGTGGCATCTACAAAATGCAGATGTTGCACCAAAGAATAGATCATATTGAGATATTTTTCTGCACAATTTGAGCATGTAAAACTCTGTATTCTTCTTCCTCTGTGAAATTTAGTTTTTTTGTTTTCCTGTATGTGAGATCTATTGTGCAATTCGTGCAAAGTTAACATAGTGTCAGAGCTCTTTATTGTGATCGGGAGTTAGTAGAATTGTTCTTCGTTCAATGACACCACTGAAGCTCTTTATTGTGATCGGGAGTCAGTAGAATTGTTTTTCATTCAATGACACCTGAAAAGCTCGAGCTACAAAATTGGTGGAAATAAAGAAATTCTCATTAGGAGAATATCCTCAGTCAGATCACGATTATCCTCTACATTTACAGCCTCCAGATGTCCCAGGAGCTGCATTGATTCCTACAAAAATCAGTGGACCAGAAAATTATGTAATCTGGAGTAAAGGTGGCCGCCGGACCGGTATGGACCGGTACCATTCCGGTCCATTCCGGTACCGGTACCGGTCCATACCGGTCCGGTACGTACCGGTACGGTACCGGAATGGACCGGTACCGGTACCGGAATGGACCGGAATTACTGATCCATACCGGCAAACCGATACCGGTTCGTACCGGTACCGTACCGGTTCCGGTCCGGTCTGGTCCGGTCCGGTCCGGTCAACTCAACCGGTCAACGAATTTTTTTTTTTTTTTTTTTAAACGTTTTAAGCCGTTGGGTAACGGCTATTTCAGCCACCCAACGGCTATTTTAGCCCCCCTCACCCCCACCCCCCACCCCCCAGCACCCCCTAGCCCCCCCAGCACCCCCTAGCACCCCCCCTACAGCCCCCCTCCTATTTTTTCATTATAAATACCCCTTCCCCTTTTAATTTTTATTCATCCATTCAACTCTCATTCTCTCTCAATTTTCATCTCTTAATATTTACAAATTCTATAATTATTCTTATTATTTTGCAAGTGAAGTATAATTTGGTGAATTTTGGAGGAGCAATCTTTTTCAAATTTCAGTTATAATCGTCTGTTTTTACAGCAGACGTTAGTATATTCGTTCCACTCTTTAATTTTTTAATTTTTATTCTTGTTTATTAGTTGTGAATTTGTGATTTATTTGTGAATTTGTGATTTGTGAACTTGTGATTTATTTATTTTAATTTGCTAATTTTATATTTTATTATATTATGGATCCATCTCAAAAAAAATCCGGTAAAAAAGGTATTATTTCAAGAACAAAAAGTTATGTGAAGGGTAAAATAGGTAGTGGTTCTTCTAGTTCTTCTCTCCGCCCTGCTCTTCCTCAAGTTAGATTTAATACAGATGAATTTACGCATGTTAATGAAACTAATTTTTCATTTACTACGGATGACCCTATTCCCAACGAAGCTTATGAAAGAATGTATAATGATTTAGAAGATGAATTAAATGAAGAAGTAGAAATGCATGAGGATGATGATTTAGAAGAAACTGATACACCGACTAGTCCCTTTATTGCCCCCGCCCCCACTATTCCCCAAGCTCCAACTCAGGATAATCCTCAAGTTAGAGCTGATCATCCCCCTATTGCTCCAGTGAGGGGTAAGACCAAACCACAACGTCCTTTAAAATCAGCTGAGTGGAAATTTTGTTTTTTAAATGAAGAAAAAACTGTGTCTACGTCTCGTATTTGTAAACAAAGTTGGAAATATGTATCTGGTGCTAGTGGAGGTTCGACTGGGGGGTTAAAAACTCATTTGCTTAAGAAACATCCGAGAGAGTGGCAAGCATATCTAGCTAGTCAAGGTGATGCTGGCTCTAGCGTTGGACCTTCTGTTGGCGGGTCAAACATGATTCAAACTTCACTAAATCCTTCAAACTTCACTAAATCCTTCAAATCCTGCTGGTCATGTTTCACAACGGCCCTATAATAAGGACCGTGATCGTGAAAATTTTGCTAAAATGGTTGTTGTTTGTGGTTTGCCTTTTAATTTTGGAGAACATGATGGTTTTATAAGATATATTCGGGATACATTTTATCCCAGTTTTGAAGGTATTACAAGAAGCATGGTAAAAAGAGATATTTTTGAATTTTATGAAAAACATATGCAATATCTTCGTAAATATTTTTATATGATGGATTGTAGGGCTTCTATTACCACTGATATGGGTCGTAGTCCTAACGGATTTGATTATTTAACTGTTACTGCACATTGGATTGATTATAAATGGATAATGCAAAAAAGAATTATCGCTTATAAAATTTGTGAACACAAAAAAACTGGTGCTTATATTTCTTCAAGTGTATTAAAAATTTTACAACGTTTTTATCTTACTGATAAAGTGATTAGTATTACTTTAGATAATGCTTCTGCTAATTTAAATGCTATGACTATGCTAGAAACTAGACTTTATCCAATTAGTAAATATGCTTTTCATATCAAATGTGGTGCACATATATTAAATTTAGTTGTGAAAGATGGTATTAGGGTATTTGATAGTTGTATTGATAAAGTTGAAAATGCAATTTTTTGGATTTTTCATATGAATAATAATAGTAGAATTCAACAATATAAAGATTTTTGTAAATTGTGTGAAGTTCCATTTAGAAAAGTTCCAAAACATGTTAAAACTAGATGGAATTCTTTTTATGAAATGCTTGAAGTTGCTTATAAGTATAAAAAACCTATTACTATGATGTTTAATAGTCATAATGCTTATCCTGATTATAAACTTGTGGACAGTGATTGGGATGCAGTAGAAGCACTTAAAGTCTTTTTAAAATCATTTTTTGATTCTACCAAAAAATTTTCTGGAACATATTATCCTACTATTAGTGAAATTTTAATACATATTTGGAATATTTCAAGCATTTTTGCTATGTATAAACAAAATTCATATTTTAAAGATTCTATTGAAGCTATGATTAAAAAATTTAAAAAATATTTTTTTCCTATTCCACAAATTTATTTAACTGCAATTCTTTTTAACCCGGAATATAAAGAAGTTGGTGCAAAAGGTTTAGTTAGAGAAATTTATACTAATTTAGATATTTCACCACAAGAAACACCGGATTTAATAACATGTCAAGATAGTATTAAAATTTTGGCTAAGGAAATGTATGACAAATATACGGTGACCTTAGAAAATCTTGATCATGCCCCTCAAACTTCTACGTCGAGATCAGGTGTCCATGGTAAAGCAAGATCACAACTTGGTCTTGATTTTTCTAATAAGTGTGAATTTTCTAAGTATCTTGAACAGAGTGTTGATAATATTCCAACTACGGATGGCATACCACAGCTATTGGATTGGTGGAAATCTCGTGAAGAACACTTTCCAAAACCTAGCAAGATGGTGAGAGACGTGCTAGTTATTCAAGGATCATCAGTTGCTTCGGAGCAAGCTTTCAGCGCGGCAAGATTTCAAATTGGAGACCATAGATATTCCTTGGCAGAAGACAGTTTGGAGGTATCGGTGTTGTTTAGAGATTGGATCAACGCCGAGCGAAGAAACGTTGGAAGACCAAAGTTGCAAAAAGTAGCAGAACAAGCCATAGATAACCTCATTGGATTTGATAGTGATGATGGCGCTGAACTTGAAGATCGTCAAGCAACTTTACCAGGAATTGAGGTTGAAGAAGCTGAAACTTTACAAAGTTTAGAAGATAAATTTATAAATCTATACAACTATTAGTATTACATTCGAGGCTTAGTTGAAACAGAACCCTTCCTAGAAGGTGGCTGCGTAAATTAGGCGCGCTTAGTTGAAACAGAACCCTTCCTAGAAGGTGGCTGCGTAAATTAGGCGCTTTACTAATAGTTGTAAATTGTAATATTAGTTTGAAATTTTGAATAAATTGATTTTTTTTAATTTTTATCATTGTTTTATACTTTTATAGTTTTATACTTTTATTCATTGAAAACATAAACTAATAAATTGAAAACTTCAAAAAATAAACAACAAGCTTATAAATTGAAAACTTAAAAAAATAAACTAAAACATAAACTAATAGACTTCAAAACATAAACTTATAAATTGAAAACTTAAAAAAATAAAAAACTTTAAACAAACTAAAACATTTCAAATATATAACTTAGAAAACATATATAAACTATAAACTTAATCAAACTTCAATTAAAAGAAATAAAACTTATAAATTAAAAAACTTTAAAAAACAAAAACTTTAACAAACTAATAAACTTCAAATATAATTTATATAAGTTATAAAATTTTAAATCATAATTAACTATTTAACTTTTAAGTTATAAATTATAAAAACTTTTAAGTTATAAGTTATCACTTGAAAATTAAGTTTGAAATTCAAAATGTAATTCAAAAAAAAAAATTTAAAAAAAAAATAAAAAAAAATCCATTCCGGCAAACCGGTCCGGCCCATTCCGGTACCATTCCGGTACGGCACCGGTCCATTCCGGTTTCAACCGGAATGGGATGGAATCCGGTACCCATACCGGTTGAACCGGTCCGGTTCATTCCGGTACCGGTCACCATTCCGGTACTGGTCGTACCGGTCCGGTTCGGTACCGGTCTGTTCCGGTCCGGCCATTCCGGTCCGGTCCGGCGGCCACTCTTATTCTGGAGTAGATCAATGAGACTTAAGCTACTAGTTAAAAACAAACTACGATTTTTGGATGGCACCTGCGTGAAGAGTTAATACAAAGGATCTTTATTTGCATAATGGGAAAGATGTGCTGCTAGGGTGATATCATAGATGGTGCTTCAGTCACACCAGAATTGATGACTAGCATTGTGTATGCTTCCAGTTCGAAAAGGATTTAGGGAGATTTTAACAAGGGCTTTGACAAATCGAATTTGACTAGAATTTTTTATCTCTGGAAGGAGATCAGTGTGTTAACACGAGGAACATATACAGGTCACAACATATTACTAAAGGTGAGGGATCTATGGGATGAGTTGAATGTTATGGTTCCTACTTCTTCTTGTGATTCTGAAAAGTCTATACCTCACATTGAACATGTTAAACAACATCAATTGTTGCAGTTCTTTGTAGGCCTGAATGAAAGTTTTGCTCAAGGAGTAATGTACTTCTCAAACCTTCTATCCATAGCGTAAATCAGACTTATGCCACTATGGAGCAAGAGGAAAGCCAAGGAAATTAGGAATAAGTGATGGAGGAAAAAAGCCTATGACTATACTAGCAGGACGGAATCCACACCATTATTCGAGGTTACATCAACACTTTCCATCTTATCAGCACACTAATGCTCAAAGTCATCAGCATTAGAACTTTCAAGGTAGTTCAAGTCACCAGAACACTTGAGGAGGGAAGAATTGGAGTGCTTTGTGAACATAGTGGCTATAAAGGATACAACAACAACAACAACAACATACCCAGTATATTCCCACAAAGTGTGGTCTGGGGAGGGTAGGATGTACGCAGACCATACCTTTACCCCAGAATGAAGTAAAGAGGCTGTTTCCGATAGACCCTCGGCTCAAAGCAAACCAGGAGATAAAACAAATAAACAAAACAGCAGATAAACACAAAACTATACTACAACAAAATAAAATAAAAATCTACTACACAAGGCACTAGCAAGTAGCCGGCGCAAAAGCTTCAAGTGTAGCCTTTCAACTACTAAAAAGACAACAAAACCCCGCCCTCCTCCCTACAAAGAAACCAACCAACCTACTAACCTACAACGCTAATCTGATCCCTCCACACCTCCCTATCTAAGGTCATGTCCTCGGTAAGCTGCAACTGCACCAAATCCCGCCTAATCACCTCTCTCCAATATTTCTTCGGTCTACCACGACCTCTCGTAAATCCATCCATAGCCAGCCTCTCACACCGCCGAACAGGGGCCTCTGCGCCTCTCCTCATCACATGCCCAAACCATCGCAACCTCACTTCCCGCATCTTATCTTCCACGGAAGACACTCCCACCTTCTCTCGAATATCCGCATTCCTAAGCCTATCCCTCCTAGTAAACCCACACATCCAGCGCAACATCCTCATCTCAGCCACCTTCATCTTCTGAACGTGAGAGTTCTTGACCGGCCAACACTCCGCCCCATACAACATAGCCGGTCTAACTGCTACTCTGTAGAACTTGCCTTTCAGTTTGAGAGGCACCTTTTTATCACACAAGACCCCGGATGCGAGCCGCCATTTCATCCACCCTGCACCAATCCGATGGATCACATCCTCGTCAATCTCACCGTTACCCTGGATAATAGACCCAAGGTACTTGAAGCTATCTCTTTTTTGGATGACATGCGTATCAAGCCTCACTTCCATGTCGGTCACATATGACACCTCACTGAACTTGCACTCCACATATTCCGTCTTGGTCCTGCTCAACCTAAACCCTTTAGACTCCAGGGTCTTTCTCCAAACCTCCAATTTGTCGTTAACTCCTTCGCGTGTCTCCTCAATCAGAACTACGTCGTCCGCAAATAACATACACCAGGGCACCTCACCTTGAATTTGCCGCGTCAACACATCCATCACCAAGGTAAATAAAAATGGGCTAAGGGACGATCCCTGGTGCAATCCCATCCCCACAGGGAAATGCTCAGAATCTCCCCCCGCTGACCTAACTCGAGTCTTTGCGCCATCATACATGTCCCTAATCACCTCAGTGTATGCCATGGGTACCCCCCTGACCTCCAAGCACCTCCAAAGAACCTCTCTGGGAACTCTGTCGTAAGCCTTTTCTAGGTCTATAAACACCATATGCAAATCCTTTTTCCTCTCCCTATACTGCTCCACCAATCTCCTCACAAGATGAATAGCCTCGGTAGTCGACCGTCCTGGCATGAAGCCGAACTGGTTCTCAGAAATCGATACAATTCCTCTTAACCTCAGCTCCACAACTCTCTCCCAAACCTTCATGGTGTGACTCAACAACTTGATACCCCTATAGTTGTTGCAATTTTGGATGTCACCCTTATTCTTGTACAATGGAATCATCGTGCTCCATCTCCAAGCTCCGGGCATCTTCGCCGTCCTGAAAATAACATTGAACAACCCCGTCAGCCATTCCATCCCTATGCTGCCCGTACATTTCCAAAAATCCACCGGAATTTCATCAGGTCCGGCCGCTCTACCCCTATGCATCTTACGAATAACACCTCTCACCTCCTCTACCCTAAAACTCCTACAATAGCCATAGTCACCGCTCCTCTCCGGATGCTCTAATCCATAGTCACCGCGCCTCTCCGGATGCTCTAACTCTCCCAACACCATGCGTACGTCGCCCTCTTCATTTAGGAGCCGATGGAAGTAGGTCTGCCATCTCTTCCTAATGAGCCCATCCTCCACCAACACTTTACCATCCTCATCTTTGATGCACTTCACCTGGTCAAGGTCCCGGGCCCTCCTTTCCCTAGCCTTGGCTAGCCTATACAACTTCTTATCTCCACCTTTACCTTCTAAAGCAGCGTATAAACCCTCGAAAGCTGCAGTCTTAGCAGCCGTAACCGCCAACTTAGCCTCTCTCCTAGCTATCTTGTACTTCTCCCTATTCTTACGCCTCTCCTCCTCATCCTTACTTTCAACCAACTTCGCGTACGCCCTTTTTTTTGCCTCCACCTTCCCTTTTACTTCTCCATTCCACCACCAATCCCCTCGATGCTTGTCAGAACGGCCTCTCGAGACACCTAAGACCTCACTAGCTGTCTCCCTTATGCAGCTGGAAGTCGCCTCCCACATACTATCTGCATCCCCTCTGCTATCCCACGCCCTCGAAGTCATCAACTTCTCCCCTATTTCTAGGGCACTACCCATAGTCAAGCTACCCCATTTAATTCTCGGCCGATCATCCACCCTCTTCTTCCTTCTCTCCTGCCTAATCTCCAAGTCCATCACCAAGCGCTTATGCTGGGTCGAAAGGTTCTCACTCGGTATTACCTTGCAGTCTTTACACAGACCTCTATCCCCCTTCCTAAGGAGCAAAAAATCAATTTGTGTCTTGGCCACCGAACTACGAAAGGTAACCAAATGCTCCTCTTTTTTCGGGAAGCTCGAGTTTGCTACCCACAACCCAGAGGCTCTAGCGAAACCCAATAGGGACGCCCCTCCTGCATTCCTCTCCCCAAAACCAAAACCTCCATGCACCTCGGTGTAACCCCCAGGGGATGACCCTATGTGCCCATTGAAATCCCCCCTATGAAAATCTTCTCCGAGTTTGGTACCCCTCTCACCACCTCGTCCAACGCCTCCCAAAAGCCCGCTTTCACCTCCTCCTCCAAACCCGCGTGCGGCGCGTAGGCACTAATAATATTCAGAGTAGAACCTCCAACGACTAACTTGATCAACATCATCCTATCGTTGACCCTCGTGACCTCAACCACATGCTCCCGAAGCTCCTCATCAACTAAGATGCCTACGCCATTCCTATTCCTAACGCCTCCCGAGTACCACAACTTATACCCATCCACTACCCGCGCCTTAGTGCCCACCCATTTAGTCTCCTGGACACAAGCTATATTAATCCTTCTCTTCCTAAGACTCTTGACTAACTCCACGGACTTTCCGGCTAAAGTTCCTATATTCCAAGACCCCACTCGCAACCTGGAGGCACACTGGGCCCACTTACCCCTACTACCTCCCGCCCCCGGCCCCGACCCTAACCCCAACCCCAACCCTGACCCCGACCCCGACCCCGACCCCGACCCCGAAACGCTCCGATGACATGACCCTAGCCTCCCATCAACCAACAAAGCCACTAAGTAAAGGAAAACTACACAGGGAAAAGGACCCGACTGCCGCTACACAATCCAAAAACAAACAAGAAGGGAAAAAGGAACAATATATCACAACAAATAGCAATCTCAGAACACCAACATACGACTAACAACTTCACAAAATTGAAACTAGTAGCAAAGAGACCGGAGAAATAAAAAGAAATAAAGATAAAGGTGAAGAGAGCACCGGGATAGATCTTGCGAAGAAGAGGCGCTGGCTTGCTTGGTGTGACAGATTCCGGCAAAATGAGGTGACGAAATTGGTCGCCGGAATCTTGTTGGTCGCCGAAAACTTATTGCACGCTGGGTCTGTTGTTGGAAATACTCCTGCAAGAAGAAGAGAGAACAAAACAACGAAAAGAAAAGAAAAGAAAAGAAAAAGAGCTGGCGGCGCTTCTGGCCGGAAGTCGCGGCGCCGTTCGTCGGCGCAGACGTCGGCGGCAGCTGCCGACGATGGCGCTGACCTTCGGGTCTGAGCAGATCCGCTCAGATCTTGGGTTGAAGAAGTCGCCGGAGTAGATCGGCGAGAATGTACGATCTCCGGCAACCGAGACGGCGATACTCCTTGGGGAGGAGGCGCCGACGGCTGTTGGAGGCGGCGGCAGCAGCAGATTCCGGCAAAAAGCTTGCCACCGGCGCCGGCGAACCGTTGCGATGTCGGCGGCGAAGAGAGAAAGATGTTCCGTCAGAAACAGAAACCAGATGGAGACAACGGTCACAACTCCGTCAAAAACATTTTCAGTACCTCTAGAAGGAGCAAAATCCTGATCCCATTATTACAGGTTAGTAGGATTTTTGTAGATTTTAAAAGCAAAAAGAAGTGCCACAGAAGGAATCAAGCCTTATGACAATAATTCCACAGTGGAGTCAGGTGCCAGATCAGGAGTGCAGTTGCAGGGGAACACTTCACGACATTATGGAGCATTCTTCACCAGAGAACAATGTGATAAGTTTCTTTCCATGATTCCACCAACACTAACAGGAAACTACAGTTTTGATGCAAAATGTATGGTTTCTATACAGTATAAATATGCAGACATAGAGTTGGTTGTTGACTCAGGTTCTTCACATCATATAACACATTGTCAAGAATTATTGAAATATGTTAGAACAGTGTCAAATTCAGGTTGTAATACGGTCAAGTACCTACAGGAGATAAAATTAAGATAAAACACACAGGAAATGTTGTGATCGTAGGTGATTACAGTTTGAAAAATATACTGTGTGTCAGATTTTATATTTAACATGTTGTCAGTTTCCAAACTTACCAAGGACCTTAGTTGTTTTATTTCTTTTTATCCTGACCTATGTGTTGTGCAGGACCTCTCAAATGCGGAGATGATTGAGATTGGTAAGGAGACAGAAGGTCTTTACATCCTGAAGAAATGTGTAGAACTAGTAATTGGAGCAATTGTGAGAAATACAGAAAAATTACACTTTATGATGCTGCAGACTAGGACATACTTCTGCAAGATCCATGAGTCACATACCATCTCTAAAGAATAAGGAAAATGCAAGATTTCAACAGGATTGCATGATCTGTCCAATAGCTAAGCAATGCAGATTGAAATTTTCCATTAGCAATACACAATCTAGTAGTTTGTTTCAGCTTGTTCATTTAGATGTCTGTGGTCCACATAAGCAACCTATATATGATGGGAAACATTATTTTGTAATTGTTGTTAATGATTAGAACAAGTTTACTTGGATATCCCTTTTACAACTTAAGAAAGAGGTTGTTGTGATGAAGGATTTCATTTCTAGGATCTGTAATCAATTTGGCATTGGAATAAAAGTGTTGAGATTAGACAATGGCATTGAGTTTTTTTAATAATCATGTTAGTGAACTGTTGCTTACGTGCAAAGTTACATGTGAGATCTGTTTCAATACGTGCAAAGTTAACAGTTTTAGAGATTGAAAATTCATTCGATACTTTTAAAATTTCGTGAATGAATTATAGGACTAATATGAAAAGTTTAGTGTATTTTTGATAAGTCGAGATTGAGATCTTATCACGAAACATGTAATAATTCTTTAACGAGAAAAAATAATATATGACTAGGCAAACAAGCATGAAACTGAATTTCAGTAGAATGAGTAGATTTGTATCATTATTTAGGACACATAGAAAAAAGAATTAGTGCATTTTGAGGCCGTATGAGAGAATTACTATTATTTTAGTGAAAATTAAATTGTTGGTGCAGACCTTCTAGCGGCCATATTTTCTTACTTTTAGCAACGAGAAATGACCTTTAGCGATCAAATTTCCTTTTTATGCCTAAATAATGTATTAAATCTCAGACGGTATTTACTTAATATTTAGCATATTTTAAGTTCTAGAGCTCAGAATTGAGTGATTTTCATAGTATTCTTCTCAATTTAACGAGGGAGCAAGTATCTAACTCTTATTTTAATATTTTTCATTATTTCTTTAGTTGGTTTTCATTTTTATCCATGAGTTTTTTAGGGAAAAGTGGTGGTTTTCGCCTTAGATCTTGTCACGACCCAACCCGCCATGAGTGGCACCCACCCGAAACCTTCGGATGAGCGGATCAATATCAACCCAACACTTAGTAAAGTCTAGCAACTCAAAACCAGTTTGCATTAAAGATAAACTAGCATTCACATCTAAACCCAAAGCCTAACAATATCCTGCAGAAATTATTCCTAGAAACTGAAAGTCATCGTACCAAAATAATTTATAAAATATCTAGAAACGGGGATGCAACCCCCAAAAATAACAAGAGTTTAAGTTCGGAACAAATGGACTATAACTAAACTGGAAGAAAACAAGGTAGCCCGACAGAAACATCTCACCCTTGAAATCTGGAATCGCTGGGACTATATCTGAGGTTGCGTAGAAGCCGCCGGAAGATGTCTTATACTCATAAAAAGAAAACAAATGCAGAATCAGTACACAATCGCCGTGTACTGGTAGGATCATCGGCCAGCTCCAATAAACAATAAATATACAATAAACCAAAACTGAGTAAGCAGTAAAACATGTAATATATTTCCAGACTCTTAGTCTATTTTCTAACTTATCAAACGTATGAACAGGTTCAACAACCATTTAAACAATGAGTAATAACAATAACACTTTACCATTTTTACATCACCCGGACCCACTAAGGGTCCCTAGACCAATATCTAAGTGTTAACATGCAATGTCCGGTCCACTCCAGGATCATTCCCACATTCAAGTGTAATAACCCGGCCTCTCAGGGACCAATATAATCAATCACAGATTCAACAATCAACCCGGTCTACTCATGGAACCATCGATAAACATAGTTAACAATGCATAATTAAACACATACCAGGCGTGGTATACGACCTAACCGATATAGAACCTGTACTAGGCATGGTACCCGAGCCAATCGAATGCCACACAATCCAACAGTTAATGATTTAGTGAATAAAAACACACTTGCAAAACCATCAAGCAATAATCAAGTTCATTTCACATAACTGACACCCCAAATACTTGGACATTCATAACTTCATCCCCTCAGCATCGTTTATCACTAAGCTCAAATTATATGTATATATATTGCATTTGGTAAGACAATAACCATCACCTACCTAGAATAGCCTGAACTTTACTAGACCGGAGACTTCTCATTTTCGGAAGCTTTCTCTTCCTCTTGGTCTAAAAACAAGTATGCAATATACTAAAATCAGTCCAATAGCCTAAAATTACCCAGATCATGAAAAATCCTAATCCTCAGGCCAACTTATGATTATTCCACCCATCCCAGGGCTTTCCCACTATCAACTCACCTAAACACTACCATTTTTATGGTTAGATTTAGCGAATAGTGGTGTTTTAATCATGCAAGATCGATAATAAGCAAAACCCAAGATAGAATTCTTCCTTTTCCACCAAATATACCATCCTAGGTTATTTCAAACATTCCCCAAGCCCAAGATTTTAGTTTCTAAGGTATGAGAATCGAAATACTGATATGGGGAATGAAAACCTTACCTTTTCGATGGAGTTTGGTGGAAATTCACTGGAAATTTCCTCCCTTTGTCTATGACCTTTACCAAAATGTTCTTCAGAAATTCTAAATATTTTTGGAGAAGTTTCTGCATTATTTCGGACTCAGTCAGCTATAGCAGTCCGTACCCCGCTAAAGCAGCACCATCGTAGCAGAACCGACCACTATGGCGGTGCTGACCAATTTTGACTTCTGCTATAGCAGTAGTCGCTGTAGTGCTGTATCAACTGCTATAGAGGTTTACACGGGACAAAACCTTGGAAAATCCACTAAAAGGGTCCATTTTACAATGCACTTTAAATCCTGACAGTTCAGAATAACCCCTTCACGTTAACCTTATTACCGAGAGTCCTACTTACCTGAATTTATTTTTGAAAAGTCCCCCAGACTCCTTAATATCTTAGCTAACTAAAACACTAGCTCAACATAAGATACATTACCCAATCCTCACCCAAATTTCCCTAGACCATACCTCGCTCAATAACCTCCTGAGACTAGCCTAGCCTAAAATTTCCAACTTCCAAACCTGAAAGTTTTCTAATGTAAAACTTGGCATGAAAGGTTTACTCATAATGACAGACCCGGTCGTTATAGATCTAGAAATCACATTTCTTTTGATTTGAAGGTCGATTTAGACTCAGTTTTTGTTGAAAGTTCATATTTAAGGTGCTTATGTTATGGTGAACTGATTTTCGCATTAAATTTCTAACTTGTTAATTACTTCATCGTTTAAACTGATATGAGCATGGAATTTAGGGATTTTGGGCCTAAATTTAAAAAATTATATTTTAATAATTAGAGTGTCAATTTGAACTCCAATTTTGAAGCTTTTCTAGATTTAGATTCTTTACCTTATGAGTAAATAAATTTTTAAAAATATTATTGTTTTGCCTTTGGAGGCTTGGGATTGACTTTTTGGATCCAAAATAGAAGTATAGCAATAAGAGTGTCATTAGACTCGTATACTAATGTAGAACATGATTTAAACCATATTGGGGCCATTCAGAGGCTTTGAGGAAGGGCATAACAATAATTTGACTAGTCAGGCTTCAATTAAGTCGGGTTGAGACCTTTTTTGACTCTTTTTGAAGTGTTAATATATTAATTGACTATGTAAATGGATAATGGGTGATGGGGATCTCGTATTTATGAGACAACAAGCATTTATGCGGGTATCAGTGACACATTATAGATAATTGAGACTTTATTCCTGATTTGTTGAATTATATGACTTTGTGAGATTGTATCTAGTTTTAACATGTCTAACTATGCTTGTGTTTCTCGCTGATATATACCAAAAAATTTGATATTAAAAAGGTAGCATATGAAATGCTTATTCTATTATTCTTTCACTATTCTACTTGTTGATTATTCTTGGCTGTTTATGCTTGTCTGTGTTGAGGTTCAAAATTTGGTATAAAAGTAGTATTTTAGCATTGCATCTCATGCAAATGCATATTGAGGATTGAGAAAGTGAAAGGATAAACTCTGGTAAAGGGTCATACAGGATATTACCTGGTAAAAGGTTGTTCGGTACAAGATGTTGATCACCCAGAGAATTCCCCGTAAAAGATTATCTTATAATAGGTGGGTATGTAGACCTTGGGAGTTTCCCATAGGCCCCGACTATCTACACTGTTGAATCAGGTACATACAAGTTTCTGTCCAGGTAGGAGGAACATGCATCATATGCATATACATCATCTCATTTCTCCTTATATGGTATAGTTATGGTGTGAAACGTGATTGGATGCTTATGAAAATGACTTTATTATTCTAATTGTGACATGACTAAGATTTTATATTATCTGGACTTGATTTATATATACTTTTTTTGACATTAGTTGCTAGTCCGGGTCTGTCATTGAAAGAAATAGGGAATATATGTGATAATTATTGAAACAGGGCAGTTTAAGACCGACCCTCACCATCGCTTCATATTTGAATTAGTCGATAATGATTTTGAGTACACGTGGATTTTGTACTCACCCTTGCTTCTTTCTACACCTTTGTTGTGCAAGTTTTGACTTTAGGAGTGACCGGTGATCCTCATAGAGGTTGAGCATTCTCGAGATTCTAAGGTAGTTTCTTGGCTGATCCATAATTCTTGGATCTCCTTTATCTTTCTTTTCCTTTTACGATGTTTTATTTCCAGATATTGTAGATATTGAAGTCGTGCTTGAATATATATAGAGACTTGTACTAGTGATACCAGATCTTGGGAAATTTATATTCATTTCACTTTTCTTTGTGTTTTATGAGAAAAGGTTGTTTAAGACTTACTATAGTTTAATGTTACTTTCGCATATATTGTTCTTTGTCATGTATTTTGATGGATTTGGATTGGCTTATGTATCGATGACATTCAAATAGGTGCCATAACATTCTGGATTTTTGGATCGTGACAAAAAAGGTATATAAAAATAGAGTAGAAAATAAATAACAAAATGCATATATGTTAGATTTGAGTCAACCATAGAAATGGAAAATTGATTTGTTTGTTCGCCTGAAAAGAAACTGAATACAATGAACACAAATGGAGAAAAAGGACAGTGATTTAACAAAACAAACTATCTTGGCAGTATAACACGTGAATTGGAGAATAAAACAAATCCTAATTTTCAAAGAGGAAAGTGATACAAAACTATGGAAGTCAATTTTACGACTACCATAAAGGATATCATTATGTTTCTTTCAATTTTTTGTAAAGATTTTCTTCCAAACTTCATTCGATTGTTAGATTATTTTCAATATTTCAACAAATAAAATGAACATGCCATAAAAGATTTTTGATAAGTACTACAACTACTAATAGCCTATTTGGCTAAATTTTAAAATTAGCTTATTTTGAAAAAAAAAACTCTCAAAAAAGTATTTTTGGTGAGAAATATTAAAAACACTTTCGAGCAACAATTAGTATTTGGCCAAATCTTTTAAAAGTTTTTCTAAGTCTTTTTTTTTTCCGGAAAACTACCTTTTTACCTTCTAAAAACAAATTCTGCTACTTTTTCGAAGTACTTATTTTCTCCAAAATTGTTGGGCAAACACCTCATTATTTTATAAAATAAGCACTTTTTTATTTGAAAAGCACTTATGACCTTCCAAAAGCTTGATCAACCAGACTATAAGTCTTTTAATTTTCTTCATATTAAAGAACAAATTTTGTTCCCAACTTATGAATTTCTTGATACTATAATTAACATATAAAGCAAGAAAACTATTTAAAAATATTTTTAGATTTTTTATGTTCTCTCAAAGATTTTAGTTTATTTCTATTAACTTTCTTATAACTGATGAGCAAGCAAATGATTGGAGTAGTGTCACGACTTAAATCACCGCGAGTGGCATCTACACTAACCCTCGATGGGAGAACCAACTATGAAACCAATACTCTGGCAAAATTAAGAAGCTAAAAATCAGTTTGCATTAAACAAACCAAGATTCACACTTAACATTAAATAACAAAAAAATTTGCAGAAAATATCCCCCTAGAATCTAAAAGTCGTGTACCAAAACTATAAAAACATGTCTAGGTTACAGGGATGCAAACCCAAAACAACAGGAATCCAAGTTCGAACAATGGACTAGAAACAATAGATGAATCCATGGTAGCCCGGAAGATGCAGCTCACCCTTAGATTCTGAAGTCGTCCTTATCACAATTATGGTCGCGCATCAGCCATCGAAATATGCCCTGTACTCAATAAAAGAGAGAGTGCAGTATCAGTACACAAAAACAACAGTGTACTGGTAGGATCATCGTCCAGTTCCAAACGTATGAAATGTGAACATATAACTATAACTTAGTGAAACAGGACAAACATGCATAATCCAAGACAGTGAATATAAGTAAGACTCTCAGTCATCAACCCTGACTTAACAACCACATAAAACGTGTCCAAAAATCACAACAACAACCCATATAAGATTAATATACCTTTCCAGTAAACCCAGACCATCCAAAGATCCCTAGGACATAGTCTACGGTATTTATATGCAATTCTAGTCTACACAAGAACCATCCCAACATTTAACTACACCAATTCGGCCACTCATGGACCAACATATAATAAATACATCACAACGAATAAACCCAGTTCACTCATGGAACCAACATCTAGAAGAACAATTAAACATGTACTAGGCGTAGTACACGAGACAACCATAATAGAATATGTACTAGGTGTGGTACCCGAGTCAACTGATAGATATGTCGTACCAGGCGTGGTACGTGAGCCAACCATTAATCTGTAACAGGCGTGGTACCCGAGCCAACTGAAGAATCAAAGATATCACACAGTCACAATCACAATGAATGCAACCTACACTTGTAAATCCAATAAGTATTTAAGACAAGTTCATTGCATGAGATTGACAAAAAGATATCATTTCACATTCATCCCCTTATTCCCTAACACGTATTGTACAAGCGATACTAATGAAATAGTTAACATGCACATATAACATAATTTGAGAAATAATTCAACCCTCACCTACCTCAACTTAAGCCAAAAGCTCTACGGGACTGGAACTTTCTCGTTTCTTGAAACTCTAGCTTGATCTTGGTCTAAAAATAATAACATAAACACAAAATTAACCCAAGTGGCCTAAATTTCCCCAGATTACATCTTAATACCAAACCCCAGGCTAATTTCATAATCATTCCACCCATCCCAGGGTCCTCCCACCTTAAATTCACCAATTTACCACCAATTTCAGGGTTATGCCAGTGAATTATGGTAAGGAATCTTTCATAACAACCTAGTTCAAGAAACACAGGTTTTCCATCCCCATATTTCCCCTTTTCACCAGAAAATCTATCCTAGGTTGAGTTAAACCCTTACCCAAGCCCGTAACTATTGATTCTAATCCACAAGAATCAAAGTACTAGATTAGGGGAATAAATTACTTACCTTAATGAAGGATTATGGTGTAAAGCTGATGGAAATCATCGAAAGTCGCCTCAGCCCTTCCACAAAATATTCTTGAAAAATAATGAATATTTTTGGGGAAGTTTCTGTATTTATAATGACTTAGCCCACTATACTGGCCCATTCCCGCTATAGCAGTGCCGCCGTAGCAAAAGCCACCTGCTATAGCAAGGTTGACCCCCTTTGACTCTCGCTTTAGTGGAAATTTCTCCGCTATAGCAGTATTGCGGTAGCAGTGTGTCACTCGCTATAGAAACTGGTATGGGATAGAAACTCAGGAATCCTCCTAGTTTTGCCTACTTTGCAACACACCTTCAAACATTGATGTTCCAGACCAATCCCTTTATGTCAAGTTCGATATCGGGAGCTCTACTCACCGAAATTCACTTTTGAAAAGTCTTACGAACTCTACGTATTAGAAAAACTAGATTAAACCTCTTATTTCACCCAATCCTTTCCCGTATTTCCCTAAACATCACCTCGCTCAGATTTCATTCAAGACTATCCTCACCCAAAATTTCCAACTCCCCAATGCGGAAGTTTTCTAGCCTTATTTCTGGCATGATTAGCTCACCCATACAGGAAGGGTCATTACAACAAATACCAATTTACCCATTATTCATCCCCGAATTATCAGACAAGAAAAATGAGGTAAATCAAGAAGAAGGTAGTACCTGAATCCTCAAACAAGTAAGGGTAATTGTTTCACATGTCCCTCTCAATTTCCTAAGTGGATTCTTCAACCGGATGATGCTTCCATTAAACCTTCAAAGATCTGATTTCCTTTGTCCTCAATTTTTGGACATCCCAATCAAGAATATCAATCAGCTCTTCCTCATACTAAAGGTCCTTGTCTAACAAAACCAAATCCCATTTGATAATGTAATCCCCATCCCTATGGTATCTCTTCAATATGGATACATAGAAAACTGGATGGACTCCGGAGAAATTGGGTGGTAATGCTAACATGTAAGCTATCAGCCTATACTTTCGAGAACCTCAAATGGACCGATATACTGAGGGCTAAGCTTGCCTCTATTCCCAAACCTCATTACCTCTTTCATCGATGACACCTTCAACAGAACCTATTCACCAACTTGAAATGACATAACCCTTACCTTGCGATCATTATACTCTCTTTGTCTGCTTTGGGCTTCCAATAACTTGGTTTAGATACCCCTCACATTCACCTGAGCCTCCTTTACCAAATCAATTCCCAAAGGCTTCACATCCCTTGCCTCAAACCACCCTATGGGTGATCTACATCCCCTTCCATAAAGTGCCTCGAACGGTGCCATGTTAATACTGGAGTGAGTTGCTGTTGTATGAGAATTCACACAAAAGTAAAAACTAATCCCACTAGCCCTCAAAATTAATCACACATTCTTTTAGCATGTCCTCCAGCACCTAAATCGTCCTATCCAACTGACCATCCATTTGAGGATGAAAAGTTATGCTAAAAGTGAACTGGGTGCCCAAATCTTCGTGCAACTTTCCCCAGAACTTAGAAGTAAACTATGTACCTTTATCTGAAATGATGGAAAGTGGTATCCCATGCAACCTCACTATCTCCCTTACGTAGATTTTGGCCAACTGTTGGGAGTTATAATCCACCCTGGCCAAAGTGAAATGAGCTGATTTTGTCAGTTTGTCTACGATAACCCAAATTGAATCATACTTTCCCAAGGTCTTAGGAAGACCTACCACAAAGTCCATGGCTATCCTTTCTCACTTCCACTCAAGTATGGGCATCCTTTGAAGCAATCCTGTGGGCCTTTGGTGCTCATATTTCACCAGCTAACAATTTTGACACTTGGACACATATTCAGCTATGTCCCTCTTCATCCCAGGCCACCAATAATGTTGCCTCAAGTCCTAGTACATTTTGGTTACGTCTATCTTCCTCTTCTACGATGCTTGCATGGGGACTCTCTTCTTCAGAGGGTGAATCAATTTTTTGGTCTTCCTCTCACTTTCACCATCCCTTTTTGCAACCCCGGCTTCATAGCATAAGTGAGTGATTAATAAAGGAAAGAGCAGACTCTTGCTTCCATCAAGGACCACTTGTTGAATTTCTTTGAGCTTCAGCTAACACATTCTGTACCAAGTCATTAACCCGAGTGGCACATATCCGCCATCTAAAACATAACACCTCGTACACATCAAGTGTGGCATCCAAGGTCTCACCAAACACCACCTTATTCTGGAGCTTGTTCAATTGTACATCTTGAAACTGTTTGGCCTTGATTTTCTCAAGAAATATGGACTTAACCTTAACACTGGCAAACACTCTACCATTTTCTAAAATGCTTAACTGCATGAATCTCGATGCTAGAGTTTGAATCTCTCTAGCCAAGGGTCGCTTGGACACCCCCAAACAAGCAATACTACCCATGCTAACTGATTTCCAGCTCAATGTATCTTCCACCACATTAACCTTTCTCAGATGATACTGGATGGTCACATCATAATCTTTCAACAACTCCATCCACCTTCTCTGTCTCAGATTTAGATCCTTCTATGTAAACACATATTGCAGGCTACAATGGTCTGTGAACACCTCACACTTGACACCATAGAGATAGTGCCTCAAGATCTTACGTGCAAATACCACCATTCCAAACTCCAAATCATGGGTTGTGTAGTTCTTCTCATGAGGCTTTAATTATCTCAAACCATAGGATATGACATTCCTATCCTACATCAATACAACACCTAAACCCAAATGTAAAGCATCGCAAAATATAATGAAGTCCTTACCTTCAATCGATTATGAGAGAACAAGAGTTGTAAGCAAAAGTCTTGAGCTTTTGGAAGCTCTTCTCACATTTGTCATACCAAACAAATGGTACTTCCTTCTGGGTCAACCTTGTCAACTGAGTAGCAATCAAAGAAAAATTCTTGACAAACCTGCGATAATAGCTAGCAAGACCCACAAAACTCCTATCCTCAGTCACATAGCTAGGCCGAATCCAACTCTTAACTACTTCAATCTTTTGGGAATCTACCATCACCCTTTTTTCCGAGACCACATACCCTAAGAAGGCAACCAAAGATAACTAAAATTCGCATTTCAAAAATTTAACATATAATTTCTTCTCCTTCAGAATTCCTAAAATAATACGAAGATGTTCTGCATGCTCCTCCTTATTCTTGGAGTAAATCAAAATATCACCTGTTAAAACAATCACGAAAGAATCCAAGAATGACTTGAAAACCCCATTCATCAAGCTCATAAAGGCTACCAGCGCATTGATCAACCCAAAAGATATTACCAGGAACTCATAATGCCCATATCAAGTCTGAAAAGTCATCTTAGGTATATCCTCAGGCCTAATCTTCAACTGATAATACCCTAACCTCAGATAAATTTTAGAAAACATCGAAGAACCCAGCAACTAGTAAAAAAGGTCATTTATGTGGGGCAAGGGATACTAATTTTTGATGGTAACTTTGTTCAATTTCCTGTAGTCTATACACATTCTCATGCTACCATTCTTCTTCTTAACAAACAAGACCGGAGAATCCCAAGGCAAAGCACTGGGATGAATAAATCCCTTATCTAAGAGTTCCTAAAGCTGAGTTTTGAGTTCCTTCAACTCTGCCAGAGCCATGGATAAGGTGGAATAGAGATTGGGCGAGTTCCCAACTCCAAATCTATATAGAAGTCAATATCCCTACCCGGAAGCATACCAGGCAGATCTATAGGAAGTACCTCCAGAAATTCAAAAACCACAGGGACTGACTCAATAGAAGGGGACTCCGCACTGACATCCGAAAGATGAGCCAGAAAGGCTGAACACCCCTTCCCCACTAGCTTTTTAGCCTGAACAAAGGATATGATCTTCACTGGGTTAGTCTTATACACAACCTCCCACTCTAGTCTATCCATACCCGACATCTTTTGAGTGACTGTCTTGGTATTATAGTTCAACATGGTGTGATAAGGAGATAGCCAAGTCATACCTAAAATAATATCAAAATCCAGCATATCCAATATGACCAAATCTACCCAAGTCTAAAAACCCATAAACACAATAGAGCATAAATGATATACATGGGTCACTACTGCAAACTCCCCAATTGGAGTAGAAACATGAATATGAGAATCAAGAATATCATAAATCAAGTTCAAACTCAAGGCAAATCTAATAGATACATGAACCCAGATCAAATAAAAAAGAAGTCATCTGGTCACAGACGAGAATAGTACATGTTATCACAATATCGGATGCCTCAGCCTCAGACTTTCCTGAGAAGGGATAACAATAGTCTCTATCATCAATCCGAATAACTTGTCTAGCTGGTTGTACCACTTCCCTCCTTGTGTTACTATTACCTGTATTACCACCATGGCCTCCTTGAATATTACCTCGCCCACCCTGTCGATGTCCCCTGCCATTGTCACCTCCACCTGTTGGAACCACAGCCTTTGTTTGCTACTATACCTAATTACTTTCCTGCCTCAAAGGGCATTCTCTCTTAAAATGACCGAGATCGCCACAATGGAAATATCATCGCTTAAGAGAGGGCCTACTAGCAGAAAAATAAGAAGCCCCTGGAATTTAGGAGTTTGAAACTGCTGAATAGCCCTTGAATGACTACCTGCAGAAGCTGGCAAGGCTGCCTGAATAGGATGAGCTAAATGAACCTACTGATTGGGACCTCTGGAATATAAATCACTGAAGTTACCCACATTTCGGGACTTCTTAGCTAATACCTTAGCCTTTACAACTTGCTTAACCCTCTCCAGTTTCTTCACATAATCAGTCACCTCATCAAAACTCTTTCCTGTAAAAGTCATATGAACGGATAGAACTTGCAAGTCAATATTCAAACCTTTAACATATAGATAAATCCTCTCCTCATCAGTTCCCAATAGTTTGGTAGCATAGCGAGACAAGGCATGAAACTTAGTCGCATAAGCTGCAACAAACATACTGCCCTATTCAAGGGCCAGAAACTCGTCCTTTTTGCGATCCCTGAGAGTACAGGTCACATATTTTTCAAGAAACAAGGCATGAAACTGACCCCAAGTCATCAGAGGAAAATCTGATAAAAGACACTCGATATGGACCCTCCACCACTACTTGGCATCACCCTACAGCTGGAAGGTCACAAACTCCACCCTATGTTATTGTACAATACCCACCTTATGCAATCTCTTATAATAATCCAGAATAAACTCAAAAGCATCCTTATTCTCTATACCATGAAATGATGGAGGTTTCATCTTTAGGAACTTGGTTAATAACTAATGCTTGGTCCTGGTCATGATAGGGCCTAATACTGGATGAAAGAATGCATTTGTACTTGAGGCCTCATCCATCTAGGGATCTAAGGCAGCATCGGGATGGGCACCTAGAACCTGAGTAGTTGGCATAGTGGGAGTGGCTCTAGTACCATCCAACCCACTCAAGAATGACAACACCTTCTAAATAACCGCAAAGGACATAGGGGGAAAACCTACACCTCTTACCAGTGCTGCCACCTCTGGTTTCTCCCCCTCCTCGTGCACTACCTCAACCTCCTCCTTAACATGATCCTGGGGTGAAGGATGGGTCTTTTGCCTCTGATCAGCTGCGTCTTGAGCTCCACCCCTGGAAAATGTCGCTCTTTCCTTCCCCTGCCCCTTCCTCGCTCGTGAACTACCAGTCTCGCAGCTGAAGTTGCTTCCCTTACTATGTTCCTTATAGTATTAACCATCTGTGGAAAAAGAATAAAGAAACTAGATACTAATTTGGATCGCTAGTTGCCAATTGGAATTAAGTTATAGCACGAAGGAAGAAAGAAGAGATACTTTCCTAAAGTCCTGTAGCCTCTCAAAGAAAAGTATAGACGTTTCCATACCATTCTGCAAGACTCTACTAGACCTATTTTGGTATGACAAGATCAACAAACCTAGGGATCTGATACCATTTTATTCATGACCTAAACCCCCGTGAGTGGCACCCACACTAAACCCCCGGTAGGAGAACCAACTATTGAAACCAATACTTAGGATAAACTAAGCAGCTAAAAACCAGTTTGAATTAAACAAGCCAAGTTTCACACCTAACATTAAATAATAAAAATCCCTGCAGAAAATATCCCCCTAGAATTTGAAAGTCATGTACCAAAACTAAAAAATAAAAATCAAGTTTGATCAAAAAAGGCCCACAAAAATATAAATCAAAATTTTGCTATAAAATGATCTCTTGCTAGATAAGCCACCACCCTGATAACGTCCGATGACCCTAACTTTGTTACCACCGGCATGGCTGATCCGACCATTGGTTAGTCAACTGTGGCTGGCAGGAACCTATTATAACCTCATTGACTTCCCTGAATTATTCCATCCCCAATCCCCAAATAAAATGAGTTTGTCAATCGATATTATAGATTTGCCTAGCGGAGAACCAAACACAAAAAAACTTGATAGTATAAAGGAGACAAGGCACCCAAAACCTACAATTGTGGATTTGATTAAGCCCAACAATAGTGTGCCACATGGAAACAAGGTTGCTTCAGTGTCCATTCCTATTAATGTAGTATAATACAACAATGGTGTGACAAGAATTAGATGGAAAAAAGAAGAGGTGGAGAGAATGAATGTAATTGAACATTTACAGTTAGCAGTGATAGGAAAATTTTCATACGGTTGGCCTGAATTTGATGATTTACGTAACCAGATTCCGAAACAATGCAAGATTAAAGGTGACTGCAAAATTGGTCTTCTTAGACACATCCACATTCTTATGAGATTTAGTATGATGGAGGATTTTGTTAACATTTTATCTAAGAATGTGTACTATATCATAGCAAAAGATGGTATAGCATATCCAATGAGTCCTCTTGTCTATGATTCTAAGTTCAAACATGATGAAGAAACCACACAAGTGATGGCTTAATTTCTTTTCCTGATCTTCTACCTACTCTTTTTGTGAAGTAGTCTTTGTTCTCTCTAGCCTCAATAGTGGGAAAGCCAATCCAGTTGGATATGGCAATGATTAATAAAACTTGTCCAAGCTATGTGAAGGTTAAAGTTCAGGTGGAGTTGGTTGCTAAGTTACCTGATTACATGGAATTGGAGGTGCAGAATAGCAAAACAAGGGAAGAAAGAGTAGAAAAAGTGAAGATACAATATGACATGTTGCCCAAATATTGTCACAAATGTAAACTTCAGGTGCACATAGAAAAGGAATATAGAAGCTTACATCCTGAACTAAGGAAGGAGGACAAATTTGAGCAGCAAAAAGAAGATAAGAAAGAAGAACTGTCAGATATTATGGTGCAGAGAAGATACATTAATGGTAGAATGGTGCTGGTAAAATAGAACCATACAAGAAGGATGTTCAGGGTTGAAAAGGGAACTACCATGCTAATTGATGATCGTAAGAAGGTGAATGTTACAGGGAACAAGGGGGTCACAACAACAAACCCATTTGGTGTTCAACAGGAGCCGGAAACACAGGAAAGTGATGCAGGCAAAAAAGTTGACAATGAGAACACAAATGAACATAATAACAGTCAAGAGGATAAAATTAAAGAGACAGATGAACACATCCAACACCAATCAGAAAGGGATAGATCAAGAGATGGAAATCAGAAGGAAGAACACAATAATTAAAGGGTGAAAGCAACAAATAATTTTCACAGGCTAACATGAAGGGAACCAACAACAACAATACCCAGATTCATAAGGCACATGCAAGTAATTCAGAGGAAAGATCTCAAGAGGACAATAATAAGAAAGCAGCAACATAATTCACCAAACAGGAGCTCATGGATGTTTGCAACACTAGGGATAAGTTAGCAATAGTACCTATACAAGACAATGAAGATGATAAAGGGGTGATAGCTATTCCAAGTGAAAATGACATTAACCAACATTTGGCACAAGCTACTTTCCAAGTACCTTTGCAAATGTCTAATGCAGGGGTTTGTAATGGTCAGCTAGTTGGTACATACCTACCTACAAGCAATACTCTTATGCTGGAACTAACATCAGGAAAGGATGATCATGCAGCTTCATCTCCAATATTGGAACTGACAACACACAATGATGATCATGTAGCTACAGAAATCACAGCAACCTGCACAAAATTAGCTCCAATCAAAACTTTACACAATCTTGTAACACATAAGATAAGTATTGCAACTAAGGATGCAAGCATTTATTCACAGGACAAGAAAGAGGAGGATACAGAGGAAGCAGAGAATTGAAATAGAAACATTCATGTGTTATTAGAAGCAGGATTGTCCACTCAATCAGGTCATAAAGGAATCAAAGGCAAAAGCAAGGCGAAGAACAAGCCTACTAAGACTAATCCTAAGAGGAGTGTGAACACAATATTTAAATAAAGATGAAAGCATTATTATTGAATATGAGGTCTGTAAGAACTCAAAATTTATTCTACAGAATTCAAATGCTACATAGGTTTCATAAAATTTTCCATTATTACATTGATAGAAACCTTTCTAAGATGTTAGAAAGATTCACCAATACAAGAGGAGGCTAGGTATGAATTATGCCAATTATAGTTTAAATGGCAAAATCTGGGTCTTTATTCAAGAACATGTTCAAGTAGGTGTTATTACAGATTTTGAGCAACAATTATCTTTACAATTACAGTTTCAGGAATCAGGTCACTCTTTTCTCCTAACTATTGTACATACTAAATATGATGCACATGAGTGAGTGGAGTTATAGGAGGACATATACAGCCTCAGTAATAATATGACTCTTTCTTGGTTGCTGGGAGGTGATTTCAATATCATTCTTAGTGATGAAGAAAAGATTAGAGGTCTTCATGTTTACCCTCAAGAGTATGAGAACTTTGCCTTCTGTATCAACTCATGTGAAATCTTTGACATCAATTTTAAAAGGAGTCCTTTTACTTGGTAGAATGGGAGAACAGACAGTAAATGCATGTTTAAAAAGCTTGATAGATTATTATTCAATCAGTTTTTTTGGGAATGAATAGTCAAGTAGAGGTGGAGCATTTTGCCAGAACAAGTTCTGATCATGCACCTTTGCTTTTTACTTGTAGAGATTAGTCTACTAATGTCAAAAAACCCTTCCGATTTCTCATGTTTTGGGTGGATAAAGATGATTTTTAGAGATTTGTCTACTAATGTCAAAAAACCCTTCAGATTTTCTCAAGTTTTGGGTGGATAAATATGATTTTTAGGATGTTGTGCAAGCTAATTGGGTGTGCAATGATGAGTCAGATATCTTCATTAGTCTCAAGCATAAAATCAAAAAAGACCAAAACACCTTTGTCCGTGTGGAGTAGAGAAAAGTTTGGTGACTTGTTCAAGCAGATTGTGATTAGAAGAAATTGTGAGATTAAAGGAGGCATTGTTTTGAAAAGACCCTTCATATGAAAAAAGAATTATTTTACAAAGGGCTTAGGCTAAGCTAAAAAACTATATTCACTATGAAAAAGAATTTTGGTGACAAAAACCAGGTATTCAATGATATGAAAAGGGTAAAAAAATACTAATTTTTTTCATAATATAGTGAAGGGCAGAAGAAAGAGTTATCCATTAGTAGAATTTAAAATGCAAATGGACAGTGGGTAGAAGGAGTTGATCAGTGGCTTTAGAGGCTGTTTCATTTTCCCACGATTAGTTCAAAAATGTCAGTGGTGCTACAGAGTTTTCTCTATTGCACCATGTCCCAACATTGATCACAGATGAGAATAATTCAGACCTCAATAATACTCCTACAGGGGAAGAAGTGAAGAAAGCAGTTTTTGAGCTTAATGGTGGCAGTGCTTATGGTCTAGATTGTTCTTCTGGCCACTTTTATCAGAGCTGTTGGAGCATAGTAGGGTAGGATATATTTAGATTGGTCCTTGCTTATTGTAATAGTTGCACTTTATCCAAGTCCATCACTCATACCAATTTGGTCCTTTTGCCAAAGAAAGATAGCATACAATCCGTTTCTCATATGAGGCCAATCAATTGGAGTAATTTTCTGAATAAAGTTATCTCCAGAATATTGCATGACAGGCTGGACAATCTATTACCTGGTTTAATTTCCAAAAAATTGATCTGGATTTGTTAAGGGAAGGAGCATTACTGAAAATATGCTTCTGGCACAGGAGATCATTGTTGATATTAGGAAAATGGGAAAACCAACTAATGTAGTGGCAAAGCTAGACATGGCAAAGGCATATGAAAGGGTCAATTGAAGGTTTTTGATGAAAGTCCTTGAAAAATTGGGTTTTCATGATAGAGTGAGAGACCTGATATGGAGGTTGGTGGCGAATAATTGGTACTCTAACTAATTAATAGTCAAGCTTTTGGCTTCTTTCATTCTACTAGAGGTGTAAAACAAGAAGATCCTTTATCTCCAACTTTATTTATCCTTTTAGCTGAGGTATTATCTAGAGCCTTAAATTCCTTATTTCATAATATAGACTTTAAAGGTTTTGGTATGCCTAAGTGGAGTGAGGAAATAAACCACCCTGTCTATGCTAATAACACAATCATCTTTGTGTCTACTGATGTAAAATCGTTGCAACTGGTTATGAATGTGCTTGGGAAATATGAGGTTTAATCAGGCTAATTGATAAACAAAGAAAAAAGGTCTTTTCAAGTTTATCATAAAATAGCTCATGCTCTTATTAGTCAGGTGGAGGAATGTACAGGTTTTAAGAGAGGCAAATTCCTTTTGATGTATATGAAATTTTCCACTGGTCATGCAAAGAAAAGAAAGTTCACTTTTCAGAATTATTGAAGAAAGTCCAAAATAGATTACAAGCTTGGAAACGCAAGCTCCTTTCATTTAGTGGCAAGGCTATTTTGATTATAGTGTATTGAGCAACATTCCTATATATTTATTATTTGCTATTATTCCACCAAAGTGTGTGATTCATGAGTTGCATAATATATTTGCAAGATTCTTCTGGAATTTTAAAGAAGTGGGCAGAAATAAGAATTAGGTTGCATGGGATGATATTTGTAAGCCTAAAGAAGAAGGTGGTTTGGGTTTTAAATCTCTATTTGATGTTTCTAAGTCTATGTTTGCCAAACTATGGTGGATATTTAGAACCCAGAAGTCAATATGGACCAACTTTTTGTGGAACAAATATTTAAAGAAAGTTAGGCCTCAAATGGTGGATGAAAAATAGGTACTCTGGTTTGGAGAAATATGTTAGAGGCTAGGGACATGTTTGACCAAGAAATTTGGCGGGAACCCAAGAAGGGATATTTTGGTATATGGTATGATAATTAGACTCAATTAGGGGATCTTCACTATTTCTTGCCTATTAAAACTTCTAATGACTATTAATGGGAAGATGTTAGCCAACTTTTTATTGATGGGAAGTGGAATTCTGAATTGCTGAAGAAACTATTTACAGAGGAGGTATATCAGCACATATTCAGTAATGTGGACTATGCAAAAAATTCTTAGGAATGGGATAAACCCTGGTGGATGTTGAATATCTTTAGAAAATTTACTGTAGGATCTGCCTGGGATTGTATTAGGCAAAGAGGGAATATGTCACCAAACCTTTCACAACTCTGACTAAAAGGGGTGCCTTTCAAGGTCTCTTCCTCTTGTCGAGGTTATGGAAGAAGAGACTGCCTATTGGAGAAGTTCTAGTTAGATGTAGAATGAGTGAGGCAGTGATTTGCTGCTGCTGTGGAGAGGGAGTTCAGGAATCCATAGAACATCTTTTCATGCTATACCTAGATTCTAATAATTTGTGGAATTTCTTTAGATCAGGTACTAATGTGGCTGGTCCTTTCTTATAAATTAAAGAAGTGGTTTACAAATGGTGGAGAGTAGATGTAGCACCAAAACTGAAGTTAATATTCAAAGCAGTGCCTATGTTTATTTTATGGCAGATTTGGAAGTGGAGGAATGCTTTTAAAACATGGTGGGAAGATTTCATTAATCAACATGAATATGGAAATTTGTAGAAACTTGTTTCTTATGGTCAAGTCCATCTATCCATGCATGTCTAATATACCATCTTCATGGACAAATCTGGTTCATTTATTGGAGGCATATTCCCGTAGGATTGATTGCAAGGTAGTGTATTAGAAGGCATCTAGATTGGGTACTTACAAGTGCAACTCTGATGGGGCTGCCAAAGGAAATCCTGTCCCCAGTTTAAGAGCCTTTTGCGTCAAGAATGAGGGTGGTGATCTGATCTATGCAGAAGGGAGAAGGTTTGGGTATAATACTAACCTAATTGCTGAGGTTCTGGCATTTAGAATGGGGATTGAATACTGTATCCAGCACAAATATGTCCCATTAATTATGGAGACTGATTCCTTAATAATTAAGAATATACTGGATGAAGAATGGCAAGTTCCATGGTGTATTGCTTTAGAGATAGAGAAAATTAAGGCACTCATGAAGGATGCAAATGTAGAAGTGAAACATACTTACAGAGAAGGAAACAAACTAGCAAATTTTATAGCTAATCAATTGTTCTTTTTAGCAGGGATGGATATATTTACATACAATAAAGTACAGGAAATTCCAAGGGAAGCTAAAGCTATTCTAAGCATGGACAAAAATCAGATGCTTAACCTAAGGATTAAAAAGTTTCAGAATGGATATTTTAGTATTAGGGAGAGAGAATCGCAATAAGAAAAGTTCAAAGCAAGTAATGAAGACACAATCAACACTCATATCAATCCACAAGAAGAAGACCTAACATTTCATCATCATTTATACGATAGCTGAGAAAAAGGGACAAGCAACACAAGAAGTAATTTTTACATAGTCCCTCAGATTCAATAATACACACAATTGTTGTAGAGAAAAAAGGGAGAAGATTCAAGGTGGAGTTACAGTGCCTGTACATATCTAAAGGATTATTTCTCAGAGAACTCATTTTTTTATAAGGGTGGTGATAAACCTACAACTTCTTCTGGCTTTGGCAGTGGTATTAGCTCCATCGAGCTCAACATGCTGAGTGAGAGAAGTAGTAGTGAAATTATAAACCTTAATCAACCAAGTTTATAAATGTGATGGAGGAATGTTCACATCTCACCTGGGAGAGTTTGGAGCTGTGGTAAAGTGAATTGAAGAAATCTTTGTTTGATTGATTTACGATATTTGTGAGAATTGTAAAATGCCTGAATAAAAATAATCAAGATTCACCTTTATCTATAGTTCTAATTTCTCCTTGCTCCGAGATGAGTTTGATTTCTCCTTTTTGGCAGCCATAGATGCTCACTTCGATGCTTTGGTATGGCTTTGTTAGTGAAGATGATTGGATTGAAACTTCTAGTAGTAGTCTTTCCATTTCCTTTTCATTTTCTTGTTATTTTTAGCTTTTCTTTGTTTTGGGCCTGTTACGAAGCAAAGACAATTGGGTCTTAGATTTGGTAATGGGCTTTTTTTGGTCTTGTTGTTTTGCACATTTTTGATAATAAATGGTTGATCTGACCCTCTTATAATTAAAAAAAGTGTACCAAAACTCTAAAAAGATATCTAGAATACAGGGATGCAACCCCAAAATAAAAGGAATCCAAGTCTGAACAATGGACTAGAACAAGTAGATAAATCCATGGTAGCCCGAAAGATACATCTCACCCTTAGATTTAAAAGTCTTCCGTATCACAATTGAGGTCGCATAGCAGTTGTCAGAATATGCCTTGTACTCACAAAAGAGAGCAAGTTCAAAAGCAGTACACAAAAATAATAGTGTACTGCAGGATCATGGGCCAGCTCAAAACATACGAAATATGAACATATAACTATAACTTAGTAAAAACAGGACAAATATGCATAATCCAAGTCAGTGAATATAAGCAAGATTCTCAGTCATCAACCCTGACTTAACAATAATATAGAATGTGTCCAAAAACCACAACAACAACCTATATAAGATTCAACATACCTTTCAAGTAACCTGGACCACCCAAAGATCCCTAGGACAAAGTCTACAGTGTTCAACATGCAATTCTGATCTACACAAGAACCATTACAGCATTTACATACACCAATCTGGCCACTCATGGACCAACATATAATAAATACATCACAACGAATAAATCTGATTCACTCATGAAACCAACATACAAAAGAATAATCAAACATGTACTAGGCGTGGTACCTGAGCCAACCATAATAAAATTTGTACCAGGCGTTGTACCCGAGCTAATCAATAGTGTGATTACCCTTCCAGCTCAAAATTCATTTTCTCCATTGTTGAAAGCTCAAAACTCATACAAGCTCGGTAATTGACCAATTCTGGGTGTTGGGTTGTTAATTTCTTTGCCTTGATCATTCCTCCCTAACAATTGGTAAGTTTTATCTGCTTTAATCCGTCAAAATTACCTCCTTTGATTCCCAAATTGTTCCTTGTGAGGGCTAGATGGTTTGAGCCAATTCTTTGGCCATTTTTCCTCTAAAATCTGAGCATGCACACCTTGGAGGGTGGTGATCATCGTGCTCCTTTCGTTTTTGGTTTCGTGTTGTGAGCCCCGCGGGCCTGCTTTTGACCCAAATTTTAACCCAACTACAATTGTAGCGATATGGGTATCGTTAGACTTATTTTAACGTATTGTTCATGTTTTTGATAATTTGATCATTATTCGGGATATGTCAGAGTGGTTCGGGCTTAAGGTTACCGGTATACCATCCTTTTCTAAAATTTATTATGTATATACTGTTATTGCAAGGATCCCAGGTGCATCAATCTTGCTTACACCTATCACTGTTGCGTATATATTCTACTTGCTAGCCTTGTATGTTGTCTTCCCTCTAGACTAGTTCCTATGTACTTTTTCATTGATTTCCATGACTGCTTGCTTCTATTATGTCTGTTACTACACTTTTATCTTATATGTGCCCAATCAGCCTATGATACCTACTGGGTACCTTATGCTTCGCATTTGGTGCTCATACTACACTCTTCATCTTCTGGTGCAGATACTAGTGTGGGCCATCACTGTTAGCTCATGGGGACTCATGCGAGGAGATGTGTTTGTGATATTCTGGAGTGCGGGTTAGCTCTTAGCGACCGGAGCTTAGATTTTAGTTTATCTTTTGATTATGTACTCTATTTCTACTTGAGACAACTTTGTATATATTGTTTTGGACCCTTGTACAACTCATGTAGATCCGACTCTTATATGGTATGATACTAGGTTTTGGGTTGGTTTAACTTCCGCATTGTATATATATTACTCCTATTATCTATTTTCTTCATCTCATCCCCTTGCTTCCGCTTATTAAACTATTCTTCCGCTTAAATTATTAGATAGTAAGCCATTACTGACCATTCTAAGCTATGGGGATTGATTCACCTATTGGGGGTTTGTAGGTGCCATTATGACTGAGAAATTAGGTCGTGACAGCTTGGTATCAAGCTCTAGGTTCACTGATGTCATCGGTATAGGAGCCAATGTCTAGTAGAGTCCTACGGATCAGGGTGGAGACGTCCGTGCTCAATATTCGAGAGGCTGTAGTGACATCTTAGGAAAAATTGGTCTTTTCTTGTTTTTATCTCGTGCGTAGTATCCTTGAAAGTTTCTGGAAATCTCACTTACTCTGGTTCACTCTTCCGCAGATGGTTTGTACGAAATCTTCAGGTTCTGGCAGAGGAGAGCCTCCTGCCCCTACACCTATGGATCCAGCTAGGGGTCGCGGTTGTCACAAAGGTAGAGGTAGGGGTCGTGGATGCCCCAGAGTAGCGGCACCAGCTAGAGCTGCTAGAGTTGAGGTAGAGCTCGAGTATGACTATGAGCCCGAGTTTGCTCCTGAGCAGCAGCACGTGGACCCGAGGGCAGCCCAGGTGCCACCAGTTCCAACACCAATTTCTGTGCCAGCTTCAGCCCCAACTCAGTCTTTAGATATTAGGGGTTTACTTGTTCAGCTATTGGGTATGATTGGAGAGAGACCTTCAGAGGTAGCACAGACACTCACTCAGGGGGAAACCCTGGGTGTTCAGAGTTCTAGAGTGTAGCCTGCTACTGCGACTCCTCGTGCCAAGGTTATTCCAGTCCCTTCAGTTGCACAGCCTCTTGCTCCTCGCCCAGCTATGACAGATAGGGAGCAAAAGGCATTGGGTAGGTTCTTGAGATTGGCATCACTGAGATTTATTGGTACATCGAGTCAGGACCCGTATGATTTTATTACTATATGTGAGGAGATGTTGCACCATCTGAGTTTGTTGGAGACTCACGGAGTCGATTATACCACCTATCAGCTAGAGGGTCCAGCGAAGCTATAGTGGAGGGCACAGGTTGCTTGCAGACCTTCTACGTCACCTCAGTTGACTTGGTCCGAGTTTTATGAGGCCTTTATGGCCAAGTTCTTTCCACAGAGTGACAGGGAGCATCAGAGAGAGGAGTTCACTAGACTGGCTCAGGATTCTATGACTGTCTCAAAGTACGAGACCCATTTCTATTAGCTTGCTCCATTTAAGGACATGATTATGCCTACTGAGGCTGACAGGGTCCGCATATTTGTTTGGGGGCTACAGAGAGAGTTTAGAGAGCCTGTAGAGATATTGGTTGCTAGTGGTAGGTCTTTCCAGGATATTGTGGACTATGTCCATACTGTAGAGGATTCACGTCATCATGACACTGGGGCCAGAGATAAGAGGCCTCGACATCAGCGTGGCTACAGTGGTTCCAGACATGGTGGTAGAGGTTCAGGCCAGTGGGGCCGGGGTTATCAGCCACAGCAGCACCAAGGTCAGTCCAGCCAACCGGTTCAGGCTTCACTTATGACTTCTGGTAGTACCCAATTCGAGCAGGGTCAGAGCAGCCATCAGGGTTACAGCGGTCAGTCTCGAGGGGTACAAGTTCTGGGGCATTAGGCCGTGGTGGCCATCCGGGTTCTGCTGGTTCATCTCGATCGAGTAGGTCATCAGGGGCTTGTTTTACTTGTGGTGTGGTTGGTCATTTTTCTAGAGATTTCCCCCAGTATGTACAGTTCATCCGACCGAGCCTTTATGAGCAGTTCAGCCTCCGGCTAGAGGGGATGGTGGTTAGGCTAGGGGTGGTGTCCCGCATGGTAGAGAAGGTGGTAGGGATGGCGGTCAGGCAAGTGGAGGTCATCGTCAGTTCTATGCGGTCCCTGGTAGACCAGAGGCAGAGGCCTCAGATGCTGTGATTACATGACCGATTTCTGTGTGCCATCAGTCTGCTGCAGCTTTATTTGATCCTGGATCCACTTATTCATATGTATCTGCCTACTTCTTGCCTTGTTTGGGTTTGGATAGTGAGCCATTATATGTTCCTATTTTTGTTTCGACCCAGTAGGAGATTCTTTAGTAGTGGATCAGATTGTGAGATCTTGTGTGATATTTATTGGTGATTTGGAGACTTGGGGTGATTTGATGATCCTTGACATGTTAGATTTTGATGTGATACTGGGCATGGACTGGTTGTCCCCTCATCGTGCGGTTTTGGATTGTTATACCAAGACCGTTACCATAGCCGTGCCTGGTGTATCCCTAGTTATGTGGCACGGTTCTTTCAGTCGCTCACCGTCCGGGATCATCTCTTGTCTTCGAGCTAGGAAATTGATTTCTCACAGGTGATTATCTTATCTAGCATATGTCTGAGATACTAGTGCTGACCCTTCATCTCCTGAGTCCTTTCCTGTGGTTAGAGACTTCCTAGATGTGTTTCCTACTGACCTGCCAGGCCTTCCACCTAAGAGAGATGTTAATTTTTCCATTGAGTTAGAGCCAGGCACGATGCCCATTTCCATTCCTCCCTACCGTATGGCTCCTGCTGAGTTGAGAGAGCTTAAGAAGCAGCTCCAGGATTTGTTAGCTAAGGGGTTCATTAGACTGAGTGTGTCCCCTTGGGGTGCCCCTGTTCTCTTTGTGAAGATGAAGGATGGGTTAATGCAGTTGTGTATTGACTATCGACAGTTGAATAAAGTGAATGTGAACAGTAAGTATCTGATGCCCAGGATTGATGACTTATTTGATCAGTTTTAGGGTTTAGCTGTGTTTTCAAAGATTTATTTGAGGTTCGGCTACCATCAGTTGAGTATTAGGACAGAGGACATCCCTAAGACAACATTCAGGACACATTATGGCCACTATGAATTCCTGGTGATGCCTTTTGGGTTGACCAATGCCCCCGCATCCTTTATGCATTTGACACATAGGGTGCCTAGCCCATACTTAGATATATTTGTGATAGTCTTCATTGATGACATTCTAATATACTCTAGGAGTAGTAGGGATGAGCATGAGCAGCACTTAAGGGCTGTACTTCAGACTTTGAGAAATCATCGTCTTTATGCCAAGTTCTCAAAGTGTGAGTTTTGGCTTGAGTCAGTTGCATTCCTAGGACACATGGTGTCTAAGGATGGGATTAGGGTTGATTTGGGTAAGATTTATGTGGTTCGTTATTGGCCTCGACCTATTACTCCTATCGAGGTTCGCAACTTTGTTGGTTTAGTCGAGTACTACAGACAGTTTGTTGAGGGTTTTTCTTACATAGAAGCACCCTTGACTATACTGACTAGGAAGGATGTTCCATTTCAGTGGTCGGATCAGTGTGAGGATAGCTTCCAGAGGCTTAAGTCCTTATTGACTTCAGCCTCAGTTTTGACTTTGCCAGTTAAGGGTAAGAGTTTCTCCGTGTATTGTGATGCTTCAGGGGTCGGTCTTGGTTATGTGTTGATGCAGTAGGGTCTAGTGATAGCATATGCATCGAGGTAGATGAAGGTTCATGAGTGCAACTATCTCACTCATGACTTAGAGTTGGCGACGGTAGTCTTCGCGCTTAAGATCTGGAGGCACTACTTATATGGAGTTCACTGTGAGATATTCACCGATCACCATAGTCTTCAGTATATTACGAGTCAGCGGGAGATAAACTCGAGGCATAGGATATGGTTTGAGCTACTGAAGGACTACGATTTCACTATTTTATACCATCCGGGCAAGGCAAACATGGTAGCGGATGCCTTGAGTTGGAAGGTGGTGAGTATGGGCATCCTAGCTTCACTTTCAGTTTTGGGGCGACCATTGGCCTTGGACATCCAGTACTTGGCTAACCAATTGTTTAGGCTTGACTTGTCGGATCCCAACAGAGCTCTTGCCAGTGTTGAGGTTTGCTCTACTCTAGTTGATCAGATTCAGAGCCGATAGTTTGAGGATCAGAGTTTGTGTGACCTTTGTGATCAGGTAGTTTGGGGTGAGGCCAGCCGGGTTACTTTTGGTTTTGATGGTATTCTGAGGTTTGATGGTCGACTTTGTGTTTCAAGGATTGGTGATTTAATCCAGTTGATACTCCATAAGGCACATAGTTCTAGATACTCTATTCATCCTAGTGCGGCGAAGATGTATAGTGATTTGAGGCATCTTTACTGGTGGTGTGGTACGAAGCAGGACATAGCGGAGTTTGTATCTCGATGCTTGAACTGTTAGCAGGTGAAGTTCGAGCACATGAGACCGGGTGGCTTGATGCAGCGACTTCCCATTCTTGAGTGGAAGTGAGAAGGTATTACTATGGACTTTGTTGTTGGTTTGCCTCATACTTCTGGTGGGTTTGATTCCATTTGGGTGATTGTGGATCGGCTGACTAAGTCAGCACACTTCTTGCTGGTTCAGACTTTGTATGGTGCAGAGAGGTTAGCCTAGATCTATATTCGTGATATTGTTTGGTTGCACGGGGTCCCAGCTTCTATCATTTCAGACTGTGGCACTCAGTTCTTGAGGTCTATTCAGTGGGATTTGGTTACAGAGGTTCAACTTAGTACTGCTTTCCACCCTCAGACAGAAGACCAGTCTGAGAGGACTATTCAGGTCCTGGAGTACATGCTTCGGGCCTGTATCCTTTTCTTTGGGGGTTGATGGGATTAGTTTGTGCCATTGGATGAGTTTGCTTATAATAATAGCTTTCATTAGAGCATCGACATGGCACCTTTTGAGGCTTTGTATGGTAGGTGTTGTAGATCGCCGATTGTTTGGTTTGATGGGTTAGAGTCCAGACCGCAGAGTACATATTTGCTTAGAGATTCCTTGGACCGTGTCCGTTTGATTCAGGATAAACTTAGAGCAGCCCAGAGTAGGTAGAAGAGCTACGCTGATCATAGACTTTGTGCCTTGGATTTTAGTGTTGGTAACTTGGTTTTCCTTCGAGTGTCACTCGTGAAGGGCGTAATGAGATTTGGTCGGTGGGGAAAGCTTATCCCCAGGATTATTGGGCCATTTGAGATTCTACAGAGGGTTGGTAGTGTTGCCTACATGTTAGCTTTGCCTCCGATGTTTGCAGTTATTCATCCAGTTTTTCATGTCTTGATATTACGCTGGTATGTGCCAGATGAGTCTCATGTGTTGCATTGGGATTTGGTTCAGTTAGATGAGAGTTTGTCATTTATTGAGGAGTCGATAGATATTCTGGCAAGAGATATCACGAGATGGAGATTCCGGTCCAAGTTTTGGGCTAAAAACTCCTTGAACTATAGGCCAAACTTAGGTTAGATCCCTATGATATAATAATGAACAAAAAACATCCTTTATCTATCTCAAAAGTTGTAATATTCATCCTTCCATTAGTTTTTGGGCTACAGTTTAAATGTATGTTAAGCACATCACCTTTCTTATAGATCTTCCTATTTTGTCCTTTCCAATCGTATTCTACAATAAATCTTGAGCTATTCAACATCTCCCCCGGTTGTTCTAAAATCCAAATAAAAATTATTTAAATCCCTTTCATCACTGTTTCTCTTCTGGTTCGTGAATCTGACATGTTTTTCTCAATTTTGTGAAGGAATTGGAAAATAATTGATAAATAGAAAATGGATTTGATAAACTCCGTATTGAGTTTGGTTGTACCACTAACAAGTTTGGTGATGTTAGATTGTTCCCGGTCAGTTACTTTTCAAGAAAACATGAGAATGATTTTATTTTCACTGAAACTTCTTTCAGAATTGCAGAGATAATTAAAAAACTTTAACTAAAAGTTACACCACTTTTTTAGAATTATGATTCTATATACTTTTCAATTGAAAACTTATTCGTTGAATTTGTATCTCTTTCAAACAATTTTTTTGATAAATTAATTTAGTGATTGTGTAGAGTTGAGAAGTAGATGATTTGATTTTCTTCCCAATACTCTAGGCTATTCAGAAGGAAAGAAAACCCAGATTCAGAAGCCTTAGCTTCACTTTAGGTTAGAGAAGATTAGTGGGAGATTTTTTTCTCGTGGAGGGGTGGGGGTGGGGGGAGGGGGTGGGTTGGCAGTGTGGGAGTGGGGGTGGGGGGTGTCACACACTTGGAACACGTTTTGGTTGTAGCAGTTAGTTTCTTGACAAAAACTAACGGAAGGATGAATATTGCAACTTTTGAGATAGATAAGGGATGTTTTTTGTTCATTATTATATCACAGGGATCTAACCTACGTTTGGCCTATAGTTCAAGGATGTTTATAGCCCAAAACTCATTTTGGTTGTGAAAGTTCAGTGGATCCATCGTCCAGCCGAGGAGCCTACTTGGGAGATCGAGAGTGAGTTGAGTGCTCAGTATCCGCAGCTGTTTGAGCCTTCAGGTACTCCTTCCTTCTTGACTTTCGAGGGCAAAAGTCTTTTTTAGTAGTGGATGTTGTGATGACCCTTCCAGTCATCTTCACATTTACGCATTTGTTGTACTGTTAGATATTATCTATAGCGGCCCTAAGTCATTTATGACTTGCTGGGACTGGTAGTTCGGTGCCCTGGTCGTTCGTTTGATCATTTTGGTTGTTTGCCTGTTTTAGAGCTTTAACTTAGAATATCATTGACTTTAGTCAATATTCTTAGCTAACGGGCTCGAAATTGAATTCTGACAGTTTCGTTAGCTCCGAAACGTTGAGTTTGGTCTAGTTGGACCTTCAGTTGAGGCCTGAGAACTTCCAGTGTGGGTTTTGTATGGTTTTCTCTGTTTTCAGGACATTTGGAGTTGAAAGTGTAACTTTGAGTGGCTTTCAATGACCTGAGTATCGGATTCAAAATTTAACAATTCCATCAACTCTGGAATATTGAGTTTGGGTTAGGTAGGTGGTTGGTTCAGGTTCCGGGTGAGCCGGGCTCATTTCGGGTGTTTGGTTGCGTGTTGGTTAGTGTTGACTTGGGTCAGAAATTCTCCGAAACGACCTTGTATGGAAGTTTTGTCGATTCTGTTGAGTTCAAAACATCATTTCTACTCTGTTAGCATTATTTGTTTTTGAATATCGGTCTCCTGTTGTGCCTGGAATGCCCCATTGAGTTTTGAAAAGTTATAGATTTTTCTATTGTAGGTGCAGGCGTCAGGACTTAATCGTGATCACCAGCCTCGTCCCTCGCAACTGCGATGATGCGTCTGGCACCTTGTTCTTCATGATCGCGTGATCGCCTGTCGCGATCGCGATGAAGTCCTTCCTTCTTTGCTCTTTGCGACCGCGTGGCTAGTCCTCGTGATCGCGGTGGTCTAGCCAGTGTGGTCCTCGCGACCGCGAGAGGTCTAGCAAGCGTGGTCCTCGCGACCGCGAGTGGTCCCTTTGCGATCGTGATGAAGGAACCCTGAGCAGTATATAAGTTTTCCAACTACATCTCTTTCATTCAAAACTCATTTTCTCCATTGTTGACATCTCCAAACTCGTACAAACTCGGTAATTGACCAATTCTGGGTGTTAGGTTGCTAATTCCTTGGACTTAATCGTTCCTCCTTCATAATTGGTAAGTTTTATCCGCTTTAATCCATCAAAATTACCTCCTTTGATTCCCAAATTGTTCCTTGTGAGGGCTGGCTGGTTTGAGCCAATTCCATGGCCATTTTTCCCTCTAAAATCTGAGCATGCACACCTTGGAGGGTGGTGATCATCGTGCTCCTTTTTATTTTTGGTTTTGGGTTGTGGTCCCACTTTTGACTTGGATTTTGACCCGACTACAATTGTAGCGATATGGATATCATTATACTCGTTTTAATGTATTATTTATGTTTTTGATAGTTTGATCATCATTTGGGATCTCTCAGAGCGTTTCAGGCTTGGACGTTTTTGTTTGGGAAGCTTGTCGTCGGACGACAGGTAGGTTACGGTCTAAACTCACTAGACTTAGTATATATCAGATAAAATTATACTAGCTGGCATCCTTGGACGAGATTATTAGGTTGGTACCACAGACCTCGACCGCTTTATTCATGTCCGCCTACTTTTCTTCCTCTGATACTTGTAGTACTTGCTTGATACGTTTATTCACCCTTGTGGTCATGTGAGGCATTATTGACTCTGGAACATAGAAGGTGGGTTATTGGGAATGTCCGCGAGTCCTGGACATAGAAATATCTTTCTAGGCTGGTTATGCTTGCTGAGTAGCTATGGGCCTTTGCAGGGCCGATAGGTTGATTGTGAGATATTGGGCGGCTATTTGTGTTGATCATTCATTTACATACATATAAAGAGGATTTATCCATGTTTTACTACGGTTTTGGCTTCGGGCCTACTGGAATTATTTTCTAAACTTCGCATGGCCCCGGGGGCTCATTTTTTATGGAAATGAATTGGAAATAGTTTGACTTAACTGGTGGATCTTCTTGGGGTAAAAGAAAGTTAAATTATGAATTCTAGCACCAATTTTACTATTAATGCTAGACTCGGCAGGGACGGGGTGCTAGTTGAGTTTTCTTACTAATTTGAGATTATTTTAGCCTCGGTCGGACCGAGCACCTGAGATAACTTTCTACTATTTAGACTCGGTTATGCTCGGGCACCCCTGGAGGGGTTTTTGAGACATTTTCTACTACTTTAATTCTGGATAGGGTCTGGGCATGCATATTCCAGACTGGGTCTCTACATTGAACCAGGACTTGCTTACGGATGATATGTTTTGATATTGAGTTTTAGCATGAGGTTCGGGACCTCCATGGACCTTGCCGCTCTGGACCTGGGGCCTGCGGCTGCGTGTGCCGGAGGGAGGGTATATGGTGGAGTAGAGTTATATGGGCAGTGTCCTTCCATTAAACCTACCTGCTGGGCCCGTTCGGCACCGAAGGGGGTACATACAAAGTTACCATTTCACTTTGAGATCTTCATGCATCATATCATTCATTGTTTGAGGCTCCACCCTTGTTTGCAGCTTGTTGAGTGCACGCTCCAATTGTATGGGCGTCCGGAGGGTTTGTTTTCACTTGTTTGCATTCCTCGGTTGTATGGGCGGATGGGGGACTGTAGGTAGACTCTTGTTACATTATCGCGGTGTTATTCCCTATTATGAGTATACTTATAAGATTATATATGGCTAAGTTTGTAACACCCCGTACCTTTCAAAACCTATGTGACTAAGTAAATATCGACGAAGGTATTTGAGCTCGAGACTGTGAAGGGGTACTTTGGCCTAGAATTTGAAATGGTCAAATGTATATAAGTGTTAAGTTAAAGTATAAGGATGAGGGTTTTGAAAATGAGATAAAACAAGTGAGGTGCTTGCTCGACTTATCTAAGCTCTTCGGTGATAAGTAGGTGCATCACCTACCTACGCTAACGAACCAAGTTCCGAGGGCCGATTACGGGCAGAAACACCATGTATTATTAGACCTAATGGTAGCCCAAATTAAGCTTAAAGTTGGCCCATCAAAGCACAACTAAATCTGGCCCAAACAACTACAAAAGGTAGCCACCAATATTGACCACATTTTGACCCAAGAGAATCCCAAAATCAGCCACAAAACTTAACCCTTTTGAGGCCCAAGCAAAGGGTAGTTTTGGCCCAAGTTTCTTGACCCATTTTGGCCCAAATATACTCAAAAAAGTCGGCCAAAAAGGTTCCTTTATACAGATCTTTTGTTGATCAATATTGATCACAAAAAGCTGGAAAAAATTCTCTCTTATCTCCTTTCCTTTTGGCAGCCCCTCTCTCCCTTTAGGGTTCTAAGAAGATCAAGATTCATTCAAGCTTAAGGTGAGTTAAACAACTTGTTATCTTGGTATTAATCTACTACATATAGCTAGTATATCCTATGGTAAGAAAGACATGAACTATGGCAGCCCCTTTCTTAAGATTTAAAACATAGAAATTGTGTAACAATTAAGAGATTTCTTCTTCTTTTATTGGTGTATGTGTAGGGGATACTTAAGCTTATAAAGGCATCAATAAAAAGAGGATAAAAACACCCCTTCAAGTGTGTTAAGTACTCTTCCCATAATCATAATTTTGGATTGAAGTTCGGATGGACAATTGTTGTTGAATTATTGTTAAGAACTCACGGGACGGCGATCGGAAGCCGTGGGTTCAATGTGTTGCTATTGTATTTCGGCATGGTGAGTTGTGTAGTGGCTGTTTGATGTGTTTTGTATTATTGGAGGCAGTAGGTTGGTGTGTGTGTGATGTGTATTGGACAGGGCAAAAAGGTGTGATGATACACCTTTAATTAATGCAAAATACGTAAATCTGCCCGGGAAATGTTTAACTACTCTTTTGGAAAGGTTGCATCAGGTTTAAGAGCTAATATTAGCTTCATTATACCCTTGTGTTGTAGATTAACTTAATAAAGTAAAGTCCAAGTTGTGGTAAGTGCAATCTTCGGAAGGAAGGAGGTATGTAAAGGCTTTTTTATTCCTTATCGGCATGAATCTAGAAATAGAACTCTAAATCTCCGAAAGAAGGAATTTGAGTATTCTATTGAAAGAGAGATGATTTGGTAACTCAACAAGTCTTAAGGAACTAAGTTATACATTATGGTGATTCAAGTTGCCTTCGTATAAAAATCTGATTCTTTTTGCACGAAACGTAAGTTATCCTTTTGTCAAGTTTTTTCTTTGTATTGTGATCCCTAATCAAGCTTTAGAAAGTATAAAAGAAAAGTTAGCAAGTCAAATCCCTATTTATATGTGTTTGGTATGTTGAGTCCAACACCTAGTAAGGCAAGTCTAAAGAAGTTATCTAAATGAACCTTCATAAATAACAAGAATATCTTTGAAGGTCAATCTAGTAATACACTTATTATGCAAGGTTTGCGTGTTAGTGTGCACCGAGGTGCTATTGCCATATTGAGGCTATTATATACATAGTGTGCACCGAGGTGCTACTGCCATGTTGAGGCCATTTTATACATAGTGTGCACCGAGGTGCTACTGCCATATTGAGGCCATTATATACATAGTGTGCACCGAGGTGCTACTGCCAAATTGAGGCCATTATATACATAGTGTGCACCGAGGCGCTACTGCCATATTGAGGCCATTATATATAGGGTGCGCCGATGCACTATTGTTGTTCTACATGGGTTATAAAGAGTGAGTTGCGGTGTGATTTAATGTGTGTGTTGTATTCTAAAAAGAATAAAGGAGACAGAGCTTAACGAGTCTTACCAATTACAGTTTACAAGTTTCATATTATATCTTGTTCAGATTTACTACTTGCGACTTGCTTTTATGTTTCTACCTTACATGCCAGTACATTATTGTCGTACTGACGTCCCCATTGCCTGGGGGCACTGCATTCATGCCTGCAGGTCCAGACAGAAACCCAAACAGACCTCTTCAGTAGGAGTTGCAGAGTTCAGCCATTTTGGTAAGCTCCATTCTTCCTGGAGCTGACGAGTCAGAGGTCTAGCTTATATTTTGACCAGGTTATATTATGTATAGCTTATGGGTATTCCAGGGCCCTTTCCTGGATATGAGATATTTTACTTACTCCTAGAGGCTTGTAGACGTGTATATGTATATAAGTGTCGGGTATGGCCTTGTCGGCCTTGTTATTAGCTATCTACTATGATAATAGCCTTGTCGGCCTTGAGTTGTTTACCTACTATTGAGCTTTCAGTGTTTCAAATTTCTATTCTTAGAGACCTTATCGGTCTCAAACCCCCAGCAGGTTCAATAGAGATACACTCTATTTTGTCACCTTCGGCCTTTTGGGGCTCCGGGTGTCGTTCATGCCTCCCATGGTTTGGGGCGTGACAAACTTGGTATCAGAGCCAGGTTTCAAATCCCAGGGAGTCTACAAGCCGTTTCTAGTAGAGTCTTGCTTATGAGTATGTTGTGAACCATACCTATAATCATGAGGCTACGGGACATTTAGGAATTGTTATCCTTCTTTCATCTGCTAGATCTTGCAATAAAGCGAGGTCATAAGATGTTTGAAGTCTAATTTATGTTTTTCTATTCCTTGTTTACAGAAATGCCTGTGACCAGACAAATGAGTAGCCGATGGGTTGGCACGGATACGGGGGAAGGTACTAGTCATTCCCCGCCTATCCGAATGGATAGATTTGAGGCTCAAAGTGAATCACCGACACCATAGATCCCAGTTCATCAAGTACTTGATGAGACCAGAGGGGATCCAGTACCCCTGACCCCACCTGCTCCAGTGGCATCTGAGATAGCTAGAGATGAACCAGCACCTGTAGCTCTTCCACCTGAAGCAGAGGACCAGGACATCAGGAGTGCTGTTCGATTATTGACCGAGATGGTAGCCACACAACAACAAAAAATTGGGGCATCAGCGAGTGCTACAACAGGTGGCTCAGAAAGTTCTTGGGCTCGAGAGCTTATCAGCCTAAGTCCTCCTATATTTACAGGCTCTAACCCACGTGAGGATCCTCAGGAGTTTATTGATCAGATTTATCGAGTACTTCGAGTCTGCATGCAACAGTAGTGGAGGCAGTGGAGTTTGCATCTTTCAGGTTACGAGATGTGGCCATTTTATGGTTCGAGGCTTGGGATTGGTCTAGGGGATCAAATGCACCCCTAGCTGAATGGGAGGAATTTTCAGAGGCCTTCCTAACTCAATATCGTCCACAGGAGGTTCGAGAGGCCAAACTTGATCAATTTCTAGCCCTTAGGCAGGGCAATATTAGTGTTTGACAGTACAGCCTCAGGTTTAATTCATTAGCCAGGTACGCCCCTGATATTTTGAGTACGATGCGAGCTAGAGTTCATTGATATATGTGTGGCCTTAAGGATGAATTGATTAAGGGATTAACAATAGCAGGCACACAAGAGGATATGAATATTTCTAAGATATAGGCTATTGCTCAGACTGCAGAGGATCTTGAAGTACAAATTGAAGATAACCAAAGCCGAGAAAGGGATCAGAATAAGAGGGATAGATCTACTTGGTCCTATGTAGAGACACGAGGTAATGTTAGGCCATATTTTAATAGGAGATCACCCCACCCTAATAGTGGTGCCCCATATCAGTTGTAAAGGCAGAGGTATGATCATTTTTCTCAGACTGGACCAGGCCACAGTTCAGGTGCATCCAGTTCTTATCGCCAGGGGAATTCAGGTCAGATGAGGCCACCTTTGCAACCTTGTGTTCAGTGCGGTAGGAAGCATTCTGGGATATGTCACCTGGGTTTAGATACTTGTTATTCATGTGGGCATCCTGGTCACTTTATGAGAGACTGTCCGAGTAGAGGTAAGGGTGATATGTCCCAGCCTACAGGGTCGATAGTAGATTCTTCATCTACTATTCTTCCCCCTAGGACAAGCCAACAGGATACACCAGGTTGTGGTAGAGGTAGAGGAGGAGGAGGAGCATCCAGTTCAGGCGGTGGTCAGAATCGCACTTATGCTCTAGCCGGTCGCCAGGACGTGGAATCGTCACCTGATGTTGTTACAGGTACATTGACTATTTTTACTCATGCTGTTTATGCACTTATAGATCCTGGATCTACTCTTTCATATGTTACCCCGCTCGTTGCTGGTAAGTTTGGGGCAGGCCCTGAGTTGTTGCCTAGACCCTTTGTTGTATCTACGCTAGTTGGTGAATCTATTATAGCTACACGAGTTTATCGAGATTGTGCAGTGTGGATTTATGACCGCCTCACTTCAGCTGATCTAATCGAATTAGATATGATTGACTTCGATGTCATTATGGGCATGGAATGGTTAGCTGCATGTTATGCTAATATCGATTGTAGAACTAAGGTTGTCAAATTCCATTTTCCAAAAGAGACAATCCTGGAGTGGAAAGGTAATGCTGCCACGCCAAGGGGTAGGTTTATTTCCTACCTTAAGGCCCAGAAAATGATTGATAAAGGCTATATTTATCATTTAGTCCAAGTAAGAAGCACAGAGGATGGACCAGGGACTCTTAAATCGGTTCCCGTGGTGAGTCAGTTTCTAGATGTATTCCTGGATGAGCTTCCAGGAATCCCTCCAGAAAGGGAAATTGAGTTGCCATTGACCTACTCCCAGATACTCAGCCAATATCAATTCCCCCTTACAGGATGGCTCCTGCAGAATTAAGAGAGTTAAAGGAACAGTTAAAGGATCTACTCGAAAAAGGTTTCATTAGGCCTAGTACATCTCCATGGGGTGCACCAGTTTTGTTTGTTCGTAAGAAGGATGGGTCCTTGAGAATGTGTATCAATTACCGACAGCTGAACAAAGTTACAATCAAGAATAAGTATCCGCTTCCAAGGATTGATGACCTTTTTGATCAGTTGCAAGGCGCCAAATGTTTTTCAAAGATTGACTTGCGGTCAGGGTATCACCAGTTACGTGTTAAAGTGGTAGATGTTCTAAAAACAGCCTTTAGGACAAGGTATGGCCACTTTGAATTTCTAGTAATGTCTTTTGGGCTTACTAATGCCCCAGCAGCTTTTATGGACCTAATGAATCGGGTCTTCAAGCCATTCCTAGATGTATTCGTGATCGTATTTATTGACGATATCCTGATTTACTCGCGGTTCGAAGCTGAACATGCTGATCACCTACGTGCAGTATTGCAAACACTTCAGAATCATAAATTATATGAGAAGTTTCCAAATGTGAGTTTTGGTTGACTTCAGTGGCCTTTCTTGGCAATATAATTACAGATTAATCTATTAGAGTTGACGGCCAAAAGATTGAAGCTGTAAAAAATTGGTCAAGGCCCTTGAATGCTATAGAGATCCGTAGTTTTTTGGGCTTAGCAGGTTATTACCGGAGATTTGTGGAAGGATTTTCTTCTATCTCTGCACCATTGACAAAGTTGACTCATAAAGCTGCCAAGTTCCAGTGGTCTGATGCATGTGAGCAGAGTTTTTAGGAGTTGAAGGACAGGCTTACTTCAGCACCTGTCTTAACTCTGCCAGAGGGCACGAAAGGTTATGTTGTTTATTGTGATGCTTCAAGGATTGGGTTGGGCTGCGTTTTAATGCAACATGGTAAAGTTATTGCCTATGCCTCGAGACAACTAAGAAAGCACGAACAAAATTACCCTACTCACGATCTTGAATTGGCAGCAGTTATATTTGCCTTGAAAATTTGGTGCCATTACTTGTTTGGAGTCCATGTAGACGTGTTTACGTACCACAAAAGTCTACAGTATTTATTCAAATAGAAGGATTTAAGCCTAAGGCAAAGAAAGTGGCTAGAGTTACTAAAGGATTATGACATAGATATTTTGTACCATCCAGGTAAGGCCAATGTAGTGGCCGATGCACTTAGCCGCAAATCCATGGGAAGATTGAGCCACATGGAAAATAGAAAGATTGAGATGACAAGAGAACTACATCAGTTAGCTAATTTACAGGTTCGACTACTAGACCAAGGTAATGGGGGAGTTGTTATTCAAAGCACAGCGGAATCCTCACTTATAACAGAGGTAAAGGAACGACAATATGATGATCCAGAATTAGTAAGATTGAGGGAGGAAATTCCACAATTGAAGCAACCACTAATAGAGCTTAAGGAAGATGGGGTTTTGAGATATCAAGGTCGTCTATGTGTACCTAACGTCGGGGAGCTTCGGTAGAAAATTTTGGCAGAAGTTCACTATTCCCGCTATTCAATCCATCCAGGAGCGACGAAGATGTATCATGATCTTCGACAGATTTATTGGTGGAATAATATGAAGAGAAATATTGCAGAGTTTGTAGCCCAATGCCCGAATTGTCAACAGGTAAAAATTGAACACTAGAGACCCGGAGGTCTAACTCAAAGTATAGTGATACCTACATGGAAATGGGAGGTGATCAACATGGACTTTATTACAGGCTTACCCCGTACTTATCGGAAGTATGATTCCATATGGGTGATTGTAGATAGACTTACAAAATCAACTCACTTTTTGCCAGTTAGGACAACTTATACTGCTGAAGATTATGCCAAGTTGTATATTAGTGAAATAGTTTGACTTCATGGTGTCCCAATTTCCATCATTCCAGATAGGGGTGCTCAGTTTACAGAAAATTTCTGGAGGTCTTTCCAGAGAGGCTTAGGTACTCAAATAAGTCTCAGTATAACTTTTCATCCACAGACAGATGGACAAGCTGAACGCACTATTCAAACACTAGAAGATATGCTACGAGCTTGTGTACTAGATTTTAAAGGGAGTTGGGATGACCATTTTCCACTAATTGAATTTTCTTATAATAATAGCTTCCATGCAAGCATTCAAATGGCTCCTTATGAGGCTTTATATGGGCGAAAGTGTAGATCACCAATTGGATGGTTTGAAATTGGAGAAGCAGGATTATTAGGGCCAGACCTAGTTAATCAGGCAATGGAGAAGGTGAAGCTAATCCGAGAAAGATTACTAACAGCCCAGAGTAGGCAGAAATCATATGCAGATGTGCGACGTCGGGATTTGGAATTTAATACTAGTGATTGGGTTTTCCTAAAGGTTTCGCCCATGAAAGGCGTTATGCGATTTGGTAAAAAGGGAAAGCTTAGTCCAAGATATATTGGATCCTACAAGATCATTCAGAGGGTAGGAAAAGTGGCATATGAGCTAGATTTACCCACAGAATTGGAGACAGTCCATCCTGTATTTCATGTATCGATGCTATGAAGGTACATAGGAGATCCTTCACGTATTATGCCTATCAAAGATGTTCAACTTTCTGAAGACTTATCCTATAAGTAAGTACCAATTTCTATCCTAGATCGTGAAGTCTTTCTGAAGACTTATCCTATAAGTAAGTACCAATTTCTATCCTAGATCGTCAAGTTAGGAAGCTCAGAACCAAAGAAGTAGCCTCAGTAAAGGTGTTGTGGAGAAATAATAATATCGAGGAAATGACGTGGGAAGCCGAGGAAGAAATAAGGAAAAAGCATCCCCGGTTATTTATGACTTGAAGATAGTATAGAGGTAAGTCATATTCTTATGTTCTTGATACTCTTCCTACTATGCAAATATGATCAGGTTTGAACATGTGAAAATGATTACATTTAATTGTATATAGTTGTATCTCCCCATGAGGCATCGTGCTGGACTTTTGCTGAGTTTCAGGTTTTTCGATAGTCCCAATTATAAGAAACTCTGCCAAAATTTCAAAAAAGTCCTAAGGGACTAGAGCTCTATATGCATTACCCTCATTCGAGGACGAATGATTCTAAGGGGGGAAGGATGTAACACCCCGTACCTTTCAAAACCTATGTGACTAGGTAAATATCGACGAAGGTATTTGAGGTCGAGATTGTGAAGGGGTACTTTGGCCTAGAATTTGAAATGGTCAAATGTATATAAGTGTTAAGTTAAAGTATAAGGAATAGGGTTTTGAAAATGAGATAAAACAAGTGAGGTGCTTGCTCGACTTATCTAAGCTCTTAGATGACAAGTAGGTGCATCACCTACCTACGCTAATGAACCAAGTTCCGAGGTCCGATTACGGAGAGCAACACCATGGATTATTAGACCTAATGGTATCCCAAATGAAGCTTAAAGTTGGCCCATCAAAGCACAACCAAATCTGGCCCAAACAACTACAAAACGTATCCACCAATATTGACCACATTTTGACCCAAGAGAAGCCCAAAATCAGCCATAAAAGTTAACCCTTTTGAGGCCCAAGAAAAGGGTAATTTTGGACCAAGTTTCTTTACCCATTTTGGCCCAAATATACTCAAAAAAGTCGGCCAAAAAGGTCCCTTTATACAGACCTTTTGTTGATCAATATTGATCACAAAAAGCTGGAAAGTTTTTTCTCTTATCTCCTTTCCTTTTGGCAGACCCTCCCTCCCTTTAGGGTTCTAAGAAGATCAAGATTCATTAAAGCTTAAGGTGAGTTGAACAACTTGTTATCTTGGTATTAATCTACTACATATAGCAAGGATATTCTATGGTAATAAAGACATGAACTATGGCAGCCCCTTTCTTAAGATTTAACAAATAGAAATTGTGTAACAATTAAGAGATTTCTTCTTCTCTTGTTGATGTATGTGTAGGGGGTGCTTAAGCTTTTAAAGGCATCAATAAAAAGAGGATAAGAACACCCCTTCAAATGTGGTAAGTACTCTTCCCATAATCATATTTTTGTATTGAAGTTCGGATGGATAATTGTTGTTGAATTGTTGTTAAGAACTCACGGGATGGCGATCGGAAACCGTGGGTTCAATGTGTTGCTATTGTATATCGGCATGGTGAGTTGTGTAGGGGATGTTTGATGCGTTTTGTATTATTGGAGGCAGTAGGTTGGTGTGTGTGTGATGTGTATTGTACAGGGGATAAAGGTGTGACGATACACCTTTAATTAAAGCAAAATATGTAAATCTGCCCGGGAAAAGTTTAGCTACTATTTTGGAAAGGTTGCATCAGGTTTAAGAGCTAATATTAGCTTCATTATACCCTTGTGTTGTAGATTAACTTAATAAAGGAAAGTCCAAGTTGTGGTAAGCGCAATCTTCGGAAGGAACGAGGTATGTTAAGGTTTCTTTATTCCTTATCGGCATGAATCTAGAAATAGAATTCTAAATCTACGAAAAAAGGAATTTGAGTATTCTGTTGTAAGAGAGCTGATTTGGTAACTCAACAAGTCTTAAGTAACTAAGTTATACATTATGGTGATTCAAGTCGCCTTCTTATAAAAATCTGATTCTTTTTGCATGAAACGTAAGTTATCCTTTTGTCAAGTTTCTTCTTTGTATTGTGATCCCTAATCAAGCTTAAGAAAGTATAAAAGAAAAGTTAGCAAGTCAAATCCCCATTTATATGTGTTTGGTATGTTGAGTCCAACACCTATTAAGCCAAGGCTAAAGAAGTTATCTAAATGAACCTTCATAAATAACAAGAATAGCTTTGAAGGTCAATCTAGTAATACACTTATTATGCGTGGTTTGCGTGTTAGTGTGCACCGAGGTGCTACTGCCATATTGAGGCTATTATATAAATAGTGTGCACCGAGGTGCTACTGCCATATTGAGTCCATTTTATACATAGTGTGCACCGAGGTGCTACTGCCATATTGAGGCCATTATATACATAGTGTGCACCGAGGTGCTTCTGCCATATTTAGGCCATTATATACATAGTGTGCACCGAGGCGCTACTGCCCTATTGAGGCTAGTATATATGGGGTGCGTCGAGGCGCTATTGTGGTTCAGCGTGGGTTATAAAGAGTGAGTTGTGGTGTGAGTTAATGCATGTGTTGTATTCTAAAAAGATAAAGGAGAAAGAGCTTAACGAGTCTTACCAATTACAGTTTACAAGTTTCATATTATATCTTGTTCAGATTTACTACTTGCGACTTGATTTTATGTTTCTACCTTACATGCCAGTACATTATTGTTGTACTGACGTCCCTATTGCCTGGGGGTGCTGCATTCATGCCTGCAAGTCCAGACAGACCTCTTAAGTAGGAGGTGCAGAGTTCAGCCATTTTGGTAAGCTCCATTCTTCCTGGAGCTGACGAATCAGAGGTCTAGCTTATATTTTGACCAGGTTATGTATATGTACAGCTTATGGGTAGTCCAGGGCCCTGTCCTGGATATGAGATATTTTACTTACTCCTAGAGGCTTGTAGATGTGTATATGTATATTAGTGTTGGGTATGGCCTTGTCGGCCTTGTTATTAGCTATCTACTATGATAATAGCCTTGTTGGCCTTGAGTTGTTTACCTACTTTTGAGCTTTCAGTGTTTCAAATTGCTATTCTTAGAGACCTTGTCGGTCTGAGACCCCCAGCAGGTTCAATAGAGATACAGTCTATTTTGGCACCCTCGGCCTTTTGGGGCTCCGGGTGTCGGTCATGCCTCCCATGGTTTGGGGCGTGACAAAGTTGTTACTTGTTGGATTTGAGATTGGTATGATTAGTTGGGCTATTGAGTCTTGTTTTCGAGCATTTCTATCTTTACTCTCCTCTTCCTTCCCTTGTACTTGAGGTTACCGGTATACCATCCTTTTCTATCATATCATGTATCATTGATATGCCCTTTTTAGCCTTTTTTTAGGTTTTTTTTTGTGTCTTGAGCCGGGGGTCTATCGGAAACAGCCTCTCTACCTCACCTCTGAGGTAGTGGTATGGTCTGCGTACACTCTACCCTCCCCAGACCCCACGCTGTGGGAATACACTGGGTATGTTGTTGTTGTTGTTGTTGTTGTTATTGCAAGGATCCCAGGTGCGTCATTCTTGCTTACACTTGTGACTGTTGCGTGTATATTCTATTTGCTAGCCTTATATGTTGTCCTATTGTCTTCCCTCTGGGCTAGTTCCTGTGTACTTTTTCATTGATTTTTGTGACTGCTTGCTTCTATTCTGTATGTTACTACGCTTTTATCTTATATGTGCCCAGTCGGCCTATGATACCTACTAGGTACCATATGCTTCGCATTTGGTGCTCATACTACACTCTGCATCTTCTGGTGCAGATCCTAGTGTGGACCATCACCGTTAGCTCATGGAGAATCATGCGAGGAGATGTTCTTGTGATATTCTAGATTGAGGGTGAGCTCTTGGCTACCAGAGCTTCGCTTTTAGTGTATCTTTTGATTATGTACTCTATTTCTACTCGGAGACAGCTTTGTATATATTATTTTGGACCCTTGTACTCCTTATGTAGATTCGGCTCTTATACGCTATGATACTAGGTTTTGGGTTGGTTTAGCTTCCATATTGTATATATATTACTCCTGTTATCTATTTTCTTCATCTTGTTCCCTTGCTTCTGCTTATTAAATTGTTCTTCCGCTTAGATTGCATGTTAGATAGTATCCAATTACCGACCGTTCTGGGCTACGAGGATTGGTTCGCCTACTGGGGGGTTGTAGGTGTCATCATGACCGAGAAATTAGGTTGTCATAAATAGATATCCCATACTAGATGTGGTATCCGAGCCAACCAATAATCTGTACCAGGTGTGGTACCCGAGCCAATCAAAAAATCAGAGATATCACACAGTCACAATCACGATGAATACAACCCACTCTTATAAAGCCAACAAGTATTTAAGACAAGTTCGTTGCATGAGATTGACAACAAGATATCATGTCACATTCATCCCCTTAGTCCCTAACACGTATTGTACAAGCGATACTAATAAAATAGTTAACATGCACACATAACGTAATTTGGGAAACAATTCAACTATCACCTTACTCAACTCAAGCCAAAAGCTCCAGTTTCTTGGAACTCTAGCTTGATTTTGGTCTAAAAAAAATAACATAAACACAAAATTAACCTAAATAGCCTAAATATTCCCGAATTACATCTTAATCCCAAACCCCAGGAAATTTCATAAACATTCCATCCATTCCGGGGTCCTCCCACCTTAAATCCACCTATTTACTACCAATTTTATTGTTATTCCAGTGAATTACGGTAAGGAATCTTTAAATAACAACCTAGTTCAAGAAACTTAGGTTTTCCATCCCCACATTTCCCCTTTTCACCAGAAAATCCATCCTAGGTTGAATTAAACCCTTTACCGAATACGTAACTATTGATTCTAAGCCACAAGAATCAAAGTACTAAATTAGGGGAACAAATTACTTTGCTTAGCAAAGGATTATGGTGGAAAACTGATGGAAGTCGCCTAAAGTCGCCTCAGCCCTTCACCAAAACGTTCTTGAGAAATTATGAACCTTTTTAGGGAAGTTTATGCATTTACTGTGATTTATCCTGCTATAGCGGTCCATCCCGCTATAGCTGCACCGCCGTAGTGGAAGCCGCCCGCTATAGCCCGATTGATCGCCTTTGACTCCCGCAATAACGGAAATTTCTCCGCTATAGCGGCATCGCAATAGCGGCGTGTCACCCACTATAGTGGCTGACATTGGACAGAAACTCCAGAATCCTCCCAGTTTTGCTCATTTCGCAACATACCTTCGAACCTTGACGTTTCAGACCAACCCCATTACATCAAGTTCGATGTCGGGAGTTCTTCTCACCCGAATTCACTTTCGAAAGTCCTACGGACTCCGTAACGCCTTAGCTAATATAAAAACTAGCTCAAACCTTCTTATTTCACCCAATACTTTCTCGGATTTCTCTAGACCTCACCTCGCTAAGATTTCATCCGAGACTAGCCTAGCTTGAAATTTCTAACTCCCCAATCCGAAAGTTTTCTAGCCTGATTTCTTACATGATTAGCTCACCATGATGACAGGAAGGATCTTTACAAGTAGTCACATACTCTTATATAATAAGTGGGAGTTCACATGGTTGAAGCAGGGACGAGGTCAACGTGCCTACTTCAGCAGGTAGGGATATTTTGGTCATTTTTCACTAATTTCTCTATTTTAATTTATTTATCGTATCTTTTTAATTTGTTATATATTTAAAAATTTCGCAAAAACATAAATCACAACAATTGACAATTTAAAAATATTTGAAAGACATAAAAAAATTGGTTGACTCTGAAAATTCTATCAATGCCACATAAATTGGGACTGAGAAAGTAACATGTATTATTTGAAAATGATGTAAAAAGTACTATAAATTATAATAATTAATAATTTAAAATATTTAAAATATATATAAAAGATTTAGTTGACTTTTCAAATTCTATCAGCGACACATAAATTAGAGTAGAGAGAGTGACATATATTATTTAAAAATTACATAAAAAATACTATAAATCCGAATAATTAACAACTTAAAATATTTTTAAAACTTATAAAAAAATTGATTGACTCGTCAAATTTCATTTGTACCACATAAATTGGAAAAAAGAAATAACATATATTGGGCCCGTGCTGACATGGACGCTCCTGTATCTAGTTAAAATCATATGATTGAAGTGTTTCATTAAATATTTTTATTTTGTTGGGAAAAAAGAGTATCTTGATATGTTAGTATACAATGCAATTCAGTTTATATATATTTTTTTGTTTTATTTCATGATGTTTAGTTTCTTTGCTTTTCATTTCACTAGGGTATTTGACCGCGCTTCGCGCAGCCATAAAACTTATTCTCAGCATACAAATTTCTTAACTGAAATATAGTGATATATAATTCTTTTGAAGAGATATTTTTCATATTCTTAGTTTATAATATATAATACTTGGGGAATCTTAATAACTCAAATGGTTGACTAACTCCCCCCCCCCCCCCCCCCAATTTGCCCATTTCAAAATAAATAATATATAATACTTGTACATTTAATTCTAATTTATAATTATTTTTCTTTTCAAAATTTTTAATTTTTTTTTTAAAAGATTGAAGAAAGAAAGAAGTAGTAAAAGAGAGAAGATAAATAAAGTCACTGAAAACTCTCATTTTAGCCAACTCTCTATATCTACTAGATACAATGGCCCATGCAAGTACGGGCCCAATATATGCTATTTTTTATGTTTTAATTTATGCCATACGGATGAATTTGAAAAGTTAATTTTTTTTGTTTTGTTTTAAATATTTTAAACTATTAATTATTATAATTTATAGTATTTTTGACATAATTTTAAGATAATATATGTTATTTTCTCTGTCCAAATATATGTAGCGCATTTGGAGAATCAAGGAAATTGTTTATATAGTTTTAGTTGTTAATTATTCTGATTTATAGTACTTTCTACATAATTTTCAAATAATATATGTTACTCCCTCTGCTCCAGTTTATGTGGGTTGATAGAATTTTGAGAATCAACAAGATATTTTATGTTTTTAAATTATTAGTTATCCTGATTTACAGTACTTTTTACGATATTTTCATCTTACTTCCTCTGTCCCAATTTATATGGTACCGATAAATTTTGAGATCATAATTTTTTTAAAATATTTCAAATTGTTAATTATTATGATTTATAGTACTTATTACACATTTTTCATATATATATAAATTATTAAAAAGACTTTTTTAATTAATGTCAACTATTTAAAGAAGAAGGGAAAAATGGTCAATTTTTCGTCTAACCCGAAAAGTCAAAAAAAATATTATGATTTTAAATATTTTAAGTTGTTAATTATTGTGATTTATAGTACTTTTTACATAATTTTTAAATAATATATGTTATTTTTGTTGTCCCAATTTATGTGGCGCTGATGAAATTTAAAGAGTCAACCAAATATTTTTATATAGTTTTTAGATATTTCAAGTTATTAATTATTGTGATTCATGGTACTTTCAACATAATTTTAATTTTTTTTAATTTATGTGGTATTGATAGAATTTTGAGAATCAACAAATTTTTTTATCTTTTAAATATTTTAAGTTGTTAATTATCATGATTTATAGTACTTTTTAAGTCATTTGCATGTTACTTCTTTTTTTTCAATTTATGTGGCGCTGATAAATTTCAAAAGTCAATTAATTTTTTGTTTACTTTATAAATATTTTAAAATGTTACTTATTTTGATTTATAGTAGTTATTATAAGTAATTTTTAAATATATAAATTATTAAAAAGACTATATTACTATTACTAATACAATATTATTATTATTTTATTTATTATTACTCTTATTTATTAGTTAGTAATAAGGGAGAATGAGAGGAGTAAATTGGTCAATTTCTTGACTGACCCTAAGCTCCTCTCATTCCCATCTCTATTACAGAGTAATATGGAAAAAATTAAATTAAAAAATCTTTTTAAATTAATCTTCAAATTCGGCCAAATCTATATGTCCAAAATCTTTTCTTTTTCCTTTTACTGTGGTTAATGCATGCGCATATTGGTTACTATGACTATATTTCTCTCCTTTTTAATTAATTGCCAAAGAAAACAATTTTCTTCTAATTAGTCTCCTTCTAAATTAATGTAAAATCCCCCAAAATACGATTTTTATTTAAAAAAAAAAAAACTCTAGTAATGTTCTCCTAATGAATTGAAAGTGCATTTAATGGAAAATGGGAGAGTTGGAAGGAGTAAAAGTTTTTCGTTTTAAGTAAGATAACATAAGGGAAAAAAATAATTGTTGAAATATAATATAAATTTTTACCTTCAACGTTCTTTATGTTTTGGTATTTGCTTACTCTTCTCCATTGATTTCTCATCCCGTATTGCTTCAGTGGCTTTAAACAAATATAATTATATATCGAGGCTAAAATTAAAAGTATATTCTGAAAATTAAAACTTTTGATCCTGGTACAGTTTATATTCTAGTCTAGTTTACATTACAAATAAAGAAAAGAGAGGACATAATCTCATATTAAAGGAAGGAAATTAGATGTCAAATTTAGACCTGTCACTCAGTTCAAATAACTCTTTCTTCAAATAATATAATTCCTTCTACTTTCTCTTGTAAAAGACAACTCAATTTCAATGAAAAGTTGAGGTATGACACATTCAAGAGAGACCATAAGGAGGAGCAATATTAGTTGTTGCTGCAATAGTGAATGGTTCACTTATTCTGCTCCATATCATGTTGAGTATTGCTAGTTTTTCTTCTCAATTATTTATTGTACCTGGAAATTACAAAGAACAAAAAGGAAAAATAAAGAAAAAGAAATGTGGAAACTCACCTGTAAAAAGGAATGGAAGGCCATGAAAAGGGCCAATTAATTTTTTTTTCTACTTTGATGAGAATGAACACACATTGAATAACTTCTACTATATCTTTTAAAACATTTTGTGATTTTCTACTTGACTTTAAATACTATTATTGGTTATGGACTTTTGGATTGGTCTTGTATATTGAAGTGATACATGTTGCTCTCCTTTCATTAAAATATTAACGTTATCAAGAAACAGTTTGTTTCTCTCATTTAAATGTTATAACAACAGATATTAAGAATGTCATAACTGCAGTAAAATTAAAGGTTATGAAGAGGGTCATTATTCTCTTCTTTTTATTCCCTTCTCCAGTGTTGTTTTTAAACATAAAAAAAGAACAAAAAAGCCAAAAAAAAAAAGAAGAAAAAAGATAAATAAATTTGCTAGTCATAGAGGAATGCCACATATATAGAGAGATTTCCTTCTCCTTCACCGTTTCAGTTGTCCTCATTGTTCACAAATTGATATGCTTTCAATAGTTATTAAACTAAGGAAACAAATTTCAGTTAACATTACACAAATAATATAATGTTTCTTAAATGGTAGAAACCTTTTTCTAATTTTTATTCCCATACTCTCTAACTTCTTATGTGATAATTTATATCATGGTAATTCAATATCTAGTAGTTCGTTTGCAAACTTGAATGCCTTGAAACCGACTTAATTAGTTCCAGACTTCTAGAAAAGTATAAAAGAATAAACTCGATTGGGTTGAAACAAATAGTTGGGCATAAAATTTCCACAATAATAGTTCAAAGAATAAGAATGAAATCGTTAAAAAAGAGGATACTACTCCAGAATTCAACATGGTAAAAAGAGTTATTTTAACTGAATCAATAATGTGAACATGATAAAAAGAGTTATTTTAACTGAATCAATAATATACAACCACTTATGTGTAGTAAACAATGTTTACCATCTAAGTTGGTCCAAGGTCCAAAAACAATTATAATTGAGAGTAAAATTAAACGACGTTCCATTATAAGACAGATAGTCTCTCCTTCTAGTGATGTCTTTTTGGGGTTAATGTCTCCCCATAATGGTATTTGGCTTCCTTAGTTCCATCTACCCTCAATTTAAGGAAAAGCATATCAAGATTCAATTTTGATACTTGTCCCTGTATATTCATTTTTAATATCTCACTCAATAATTCTTATGTGAGCTCCAAAACAGGTGAAAACCAGCAAAACAAAGAAAAATGAAGTTACAAACTCAACTAAAAAGATACAACCAACTTTTAAAAAGAAAGAAAATAGTTATTGAATCTCATATATACAATGACTCTTCATCATCCTTATCGATCTACTACAAATATTTAAACTCTCTTAAATTGTCCTGTTGCCAGACTCATAAGTTGCATTCTAAGATTGATTTTTAGAATTGATTCATCAAAAACCTCTGATTCTACTTGTAAAAGACTCGTAAATGTGGATAAAATTGTTGAAACATGTTTGTTTGATTATTTACCTTATAGCTCTGTATATGTTGTCATGGAGAAATTATGACCATAAGAGGTAGTGGTGCAGATGCACTAAGCATTTGATAAGGTACACCTCAAACATTATTGCCAGATGGTTCCCGGCAGGCACATCAAACCGAATATAATTATTTGACAAAGAGGAATACTTACAAATGCCAAAAGTCTATCCTAAAATCAAGCAAGAAGTTTAATTAAAAAATACAACCAACAACTAACAAAAATCTTACCTCAGTACCATTATCTGCAGAAAAGGTTAGATGAACATTCAATATGTAAATCTATTTGAGAGTAGTTAAATCAATGGATGACAACAAAAATATACCTAGTATATATAGTACCACTCAGTAGTATTTGGGGAAAATTTTGTGTACGCACACCTTATTGCTACATTATAGGTAGAAAAGTTATTTTCGATACCCTCGGCTCAAGAAAAATAAATCAAAGCAATCCAGAACAAAGAAGTAACGGATCTAAAAGCATAAGAAAGCATGTTAAACACTAACTACGAATAATCAATTAGTATAATATAAACTAAATCCACATTGATTACTAAACAATAGTAGGCACAATAATTAAATAGAAGTATTTAGTTGTTGACTCAAAAAAATTAACTGTCATGACCTAAATCTGCCGTGAGTGGCACCCACAATAAACTCCCCGGTAGGAGAACCAACTAACCTTATAAGCCATCCAACACTTAGCCAAAAATGGGCAACTAAATCAATCTCATTAATAAAGCCAATAATCAATATTTTAAATGAAGAGTAAGAATAAGTATGTGAAAATAAACCATCCCTAAAACCTTAAAGTCATCGTACCAAAACTCTAATAATTGTCAAAAGGAAGGGGATGTAACCCCAAAACTAAAGTAATATCTAAGTCTGAAATAATGGACCAGAAAATAAGTAAAGAACTCATGGTAGCCTGGAAGATACAACTCACCGTTGAGTTCGAATACTGTCTGAATCACAACTGAAGTCTCAAAATAATTGGTAAAATATGCCAAGTATTCAACAAAAGAAGAAAAGCTCTAGTATCAATACACAAGAAACAATGATGTACTGATAGGTTCATTGGCCAACCCAAAATGAAAAATATGAACACATAATCATAACATAGTAAAACAAGACAACCATGAACCCTATCATACAACTCTACTCCAAGTTCATAATGCTTAACCTTATGACAAGTACAACATAAAGTTCAGTCAATATGAGTCAACAAGAAAAACAAGTCAAGTAAAACTATGACCACCAACAAGACTCCATGTAACAACCCAACTACCAGATCGTATGGGCACCTACTCTAATTCACCTAGGTAGGAGAACCCTTACCACCTTATTAATAACAGGTATGCAGAAGTCAATAAGAAAACATAAAATTTACCTTTATAAAGATACATCAAGTATCAAATCTTTGAATACAATGAAACCCATTTTAAAAGACAACGGGAACCCTTCCCTAAGAACAAGTCTTAATATGTACAATAGCTACTAAGAGAAGTGGAAAAAAAATAAGACACAGCTCCCACCATAGGAAGAGATGAGTAGAAGTTATTGGAGATTTTCATCCTCGTCACCTGATAAACATCAACTGGTCCTACAATAAGACTATACCAGAAAAAGGTATAGCAAGAGTATTGTCAGTATAAATGACACATACTGGTATGTGATAATGCTCAAATGTACTCTCCAAGATGAAGGTATCAGTGATCGTTAAGCAAAACAAAATTTGTATTACCCGATGAAGGTCGGGGTCGATCCCACAGGAAATTATTGACTAGCCAAATCGATTGTAAAGAAGACACTTCACAACAAAAATAATTTGCTTGCAAATAATAAAAGTAAAGAAAGGGGGGAATTGGAAAATCTATAGCAATTCGCAATTCAAAGCAAGACAATAAAATAAAAGTAGATATAAACAAGGAGGGAGGATGACTAGGGATGTGTGTCCAACGGGACTCGAATATGGGTTAGGCTGCTTGCTCATTCATATAATTTCTTGCTAAATGACATGGATAGCATTGGTTTTAGGTATGCTTGTTAATCTCTCGATCAAACAATCATATATCCAACGGGTTTTATTCAAACACCATTGTTGTCACTCCCCGAGTCTACCCCCTGCACGTACCACGGGACCCAAGATCACAAGTGATCTCAAGATAACCTTCTGGTATTAGCATGACTTAAAAACTGGACAAAACATAAATACAGAAGCTTAACTGGCGAGTTGCTGGGACAATCCCTCATCTAACTCTAAATACGGAAATATTGAATACACAATCTAAATACTAAAATGAAACTAAACTCCAAGTCCTCGAAGAAGGAGGACTAACCAAGCTGACTGGATGTGCTGCTGATCTACTAGCCACGAACTGGGGAGCGGGCTACATAATTTACATCATAATAGGATGCAACACAAAGAAGTATGCGGTCAGTACGATGGAATGCACTGAGTATATGAGATATGCATAGGTCATGATAAAAATATACTTGCAAGCGTGTTTAAAACTGAGAACATGCATAATTTGTGATAAAACATGCTTAAACTATCCTTGAAGATGAAATCATGTGGTAATAGTAAAATCTGTAACGTAATGACTCAATGCAATATCATAAGCTAAAAACATAATCATAAGTAGTAAGTCTGAAATCTGGAGGCAAAGAGTCAATACATTTTCAAACTTGAAACTGTTTATGTGGGAGGTTCTCTAACCGACATAGATCATGTGAGATACATGGAATCTGATGTATACGCCCCATCAAAAAGACCCAATATACCTTGCCAGGGTGTAAAGGCATGACTGTGGCATAATCACTAAATTTGATGCCCAACAGAGGGGACTTAGAACCTATATGGGCACGTAGTTCTGGGATATTATAGAAGGGGTACGCTAACCCAATCTGACTCGTTGCTCAATACTACTCCCAAAAAATACATATATCTCATATAGTACTGGGTCATATCTGATGCCAAAACTAATCATAACTAATGACATATCTGATGTCAAATCTGTTCATAGCTTAGGTAGACATATATAGATGCCAAACCTCTCATAAAACATAGGGACATATCCGATGTCATGCAATTTCAATTCATAAGTCTTAAAACTTAGCATAACCATAATTTAAAATATACTTTTCTTTCTAAATTCATAGCTTGAAGAATTAGGCATGTAATTTCATGATAATATAGGTTTGGTTGGGTTATTAGGTTGGTACCACAGACCTTGACAACTTTTCCATAATTCATCGTATTTCTTTCCTCTGTTGTGTGTAGTATTCCTATTAGTTGATATATTTATTACTCTTGTGACCCCGTGAGGTCTTGTTGACTCTGGAACATAGAAGGTGGAATTGTTGGAAATGTCCACGAGTCTCGGACATAGAAATATCCTTCTAGGCTGGTTATGCTTGCTGAGTAACTTCGGAGCCTGTGCAGGGATGTTAGGTTGATAAAGAGGTTTTTTCCATGTTTTATTATGGTTTTTGGCTTCAGGCCTATGGAAACTGATTTTCTAAACCTTGCATGGCCCCGGGGGCCCGTTTTCGATGAAATTGGATTTGGAAATGATTTGATTTGATACGTGGATCTTCTTGGGGTAAAATAAGGTTAAAAATATGGTTTTATCATGATTTACCACTATTGCTAGACTCGACCAGGTCGGAGTGCTAGCTGAGTTTTCTTACTGATTTTAAATGATATCAGGCTTGACCGGGTCAAACATTTCAGATGTTTTTACTACTGTTTAGACACGGTTGTTCCCGAGAACCCTTGGAAGTGTTTTTGAGACATCTTTTTCACTATTTTAGTCCTAGATAGGGTCTAGGCATGCATATTTGAGACTTAGCCATTGACTTGAACTCAGACTCAATTTTAGAGGACACATTTTGATTCTGAGTTTTAGTATGCGGTCCGGGACCTCCATTGACCTTGCCTCTCCAAGCCTGAGGCTTTAGGCTGCATGTGTTGGGGGGAAGGGTATACGATGGAGTAGAGGTATATGGGTTGTGTCCTTCCATTCAACCTTCTTGCTAGGCCCGATTAGCACCGGAGGAGGTACATACAGAGGTTCTATTTCGCCCTGAGGTTTTCATGCATCATATCATCCATTGTTTGAGATACCACCCTTGTTTTTTATTTGGTTATTGTATGCTCTGGTATTATGGGATGTCGGAGGGTTGTTTTCACTTGATTGCATTCCTCCGTTATATGGGCGATCGAGGGACTGTAGGTAGACTCTTGTTACTTTATTCCGATATTGTTCCCTGTTACAGTTGAGTATGAGCATGATTATTGTAAGGTGGTGAGTTACTGGATTGTATGACTTGATTGGGTATTAGTTCATGTATGTCGAGCATGTCTACCTTTATTCTTCTCTCCCTCTTTTCTTATACTTGAGGGTACCGGTATACCGCCCATTTCTAGAACTTATTCTTATATATACTATTTTTGCAAGGATCCCAGGTGCGTTGTCCTTACTTTCACCAATGCATGTTGTGTGTATATATTCTATATGCTAGCCTTATATGTTATTTTGCTGTCTTCCCTCTGGGCTAGCTCCTGTGTGCTTATCATTGAATTCTTTGACTGTTTGTTCCTACTCTGCCTGCTATTGCTTTATATGTGCCCAGTCAGCCTATGATACCTACTGGGTACCTTATGCTTCACATTTGGTGCTCACCCTACCCTCTGCATCTTCTTGTGCAGATCCTAGCATGGGCCATGGCTGTTAGCGCGTCGGAGACTCGTGCGGGGTGCAGTTTTTGGGTCATCCAGGCTGAGGGTGAGCTCTTGGCGTTCAAAGATTGTCTTCAGTTATCCTTGGTGTATTTTGTACTCTTTTAGTTTCGGAGACATTGTGTATATATGACTTTGGGACCTTTGTACTCCTGATGTAGTTCGGCTCTTATACGCTTTGATACCAGGTTTTGGGTTGGTTTAGATTCCACTTGTTTATATCTCTCTTGTATCTATTTTCTTCTCATTATGCCCTTGCTTCTGCTTATGTATCGAATATTCCACTTAAACTGTTAGAAGGTAGCTCATTACTAACCGTTCCAGGCTACGGGGATTGGTTTGCCTACTGGAGGGTTGTAGGTGCCATCATGACCGAGAAATCTGGTCGTGACACTAATACTAAAATACTGAGCTTACTGAGTAAAATTGCATATAGATTGAGATGCAACTAACTGTTGTAAGTAAACACAAGTATTAAAAATGTGTAACAACTTGCTATGAAAATCTAAAAATAGTTAATCGATAATGAGTACTAAATATACTTTAGTTTTAGTTGAGAGTTTCTCTTAACCGACAAATATTCTATGAGCACATGATGTCCAACTTCTAGCCCGTTAGGGAGAGATATTCTAAATCTTGCCAAGGTAATGAATGGTACTAAACTATGGATGCATATTGAGCCCTTCTCAGGGGCTATCTGAGGATTTGCCCACATCAGTGGCAAGATCCTATCTTATGGTGGCAATGTAGTTTTGAGGTTTGGGTTATCTAAATCCTTACACATCTCGGTGCTAAATAATCCTCCCAACAAGGTGTAAATGCTCAAAAAGTAAAGCCTTTCTAAGGCAGCTGAAAAGTCTGTTGTAGAGCTTTCCTGCTCCAAAATCAATATATGAGACATAACTGGTGAGCCTGATACCCAAATAACTGAGAATATTGTTGGTGAGATTCTATGCTCAATAATATTTCTTAAAAACTGAACTTTGTTTTCTTTAAAACTGACTTTTATTTATCTTTGAAATCTTGCACTCTAAGCAAAACTGACTTGACTAAAACTCTTTCTGAAATATTTCTCTAGAATTGAAAGCTACTATATATTCATGAAAATGATGCATCTAAAATAAGTTTTAGCTAGAAAAGAGGTCCATGTGGTAGAATAAGCACGAACCATCAATCAAGGATCACCAATGATATTGTAATGACCCTCAAGGTCATTTTTCTGTTTCCTTGCATTTTCTGCATTTTGAGTTTTCTTGCAGCCACTAGAGGTCATTTATGACTTTTTGGAACTGACTGTTTGGTCTCCGGGCCGTTTGTTAGGTCGTTATGACTATTTCCTGTTTTAGAACTCCAACTTGGGAAATCTTTGATTTTGATCAACTTTCTTGGTAAATGCACTCGGGATTGAATTCTGGCAGTTCCATTAACTCCGAAGCTTGGACTTTGGTCTAGTTGGACCTTTCGTCGGGATCTGAGAGCTTTTCAGCTTGGAACTTTCTCTCGTTATGTATTTTCAGGCCAGTTGGGCTTGAAGGGTTGACTTTGGTAAATATTAGGAGAAGACGGCCTTGTATGGAAATTCTTCCAGCACTGTTAGCTCCAGAATTTTGACTTTGGGTAAGAGGGATTATTGGTTTGGGTCGTGAGGCTTCTGGACTTGATTTCGTCCCTTAGGTTCATTTTTTGAATAGTTGTCCTAAAGGTTAATTTTGGATATGGGACCCACTTTTCACTAAATCAACATCTGATGGGATTTTTGTTGATTCTGTTGGATCTGAAACACCATTTCTAGATGAATAGATCAACTCATTTGTGTTCATGGGATCCCGGATGCGTTCCCAGGGGCCCGCCGCTTAAAAATATGCCTTGGCATATTGCAATTGTTGTTGGCTGCTTGTGTGGTGCCAGGGTGCCACCTGGGCCTCGCCTATGCCTGGCACCAGAGCCCTTGTGCTCCCTTGGCTTCCATGGCACCTGCGCGTTGCCTGGGCGTCCCTGCGTCTGGGCATGGCAGCCTATAAAGCTGGCCACCCTCTAAATTTTCAGCTCTTTTCCCCTTCTTCCCCAAACAATTGCTCCATTTTTTAAGCTCTATAAACCTCCAAATTTCACCTAATTGTTTCTTGAACTTGGAGGATTATATATTTTTGGTCAGTGCTTGTTCTTGGCTTCTTAAATTGGTAAGTTTCTTTATTAAAATTTTGTTATTTCCATTAATTTCCCTCTTTAATTTCCCTAGTTTGTGGGATGTTTTGAGCCCTTCCGGTGGTCCATTTTTGCTCAAATTTTGAGCATGAACTCCTGGAAACGTTGGGAACCTTGTGGTGATTTTTGTTCTAGTTTCAGGTTGTGGATCCCATGAGCCCGCTTGTGACCCAAATTTTGACCCGGCTAAATTAAAAGTAATATGGGTACCGTTAGCTTTGTTTTGACGTATAGAATATTGTTATGATAGTGTGGCTACTTGTTGATACTTCTTGGGAAGATAGGCTCCGGTCTTGTGGATTGGATTTTGCGCGCGTGCTCGGCTTTCCCGGTAGGTTATGGTTTACTTTGCTAGACTTTGCTCTTATGAGGTATGAGTATAATATATTGCCAATGGTTGGTGGGATATTATGGTTTGGATACGGATCTAGTAGGCATATTGATCCTTATAAGTGATTTAGGGGCCTTAGAGTAGATTCTAGCAAGCAAATCCTTAGTATAGGTTGTAGCCTTTTCGTAAGACTTCGTGTAGGAAGTGTAGTATCCTTGGGTTTAGGATTAGATGCCTTAACTTAGTTTAAGCTGCTTGTGGTCGAGGTTGCTAGATTTAGGGAGCCTTAGCCTAGATTTAGATAAAGGTTCATGATTGAGTAGGTGTTATCATTGATTTATTATTATTATTGTTATTATTCTTACTCGTTTGGTTTTCTATTTATCTTATAATTATAAGCCCGAGGCTGTGGAGAATGGATTGGCGGGAGCCCAGGTCAGTATGGTTGTGTTTTGCTTAAGTTTCTCTTTGTTGTACGCTTTATGCTTAGTTCCAGTTAGTTGATTGCCTTAGGCGGGTCCCTTGGGGGTTGGCAGTTAGTGTAGTGTTTCCCTATTAGTAATTGTACTAGAATAGGTAGCCTTAGTATTCGTTGGAGGGTAGTTCATCGTAGAGTAGTTTCTTACTTAGCTTTCTGGTTGTCCTTATCGTGTTACTTTTCTATGTTTAGATTTGGTATGAGTATTTGTGGGTCTGAGGCCATGGTTGAGCATGATGGATTCCAGGTTAGTACGATCTTGATATGAAGGGTGAAACGACCTATCTTAGTATAGCTGCGTGCATTTACATGTATTCATACATACATTTGGACTGATTCATTGTCATCCCTCTCTGCATATGATTGGGTTATGGTATGAATTGATGGGAACTGAATGGTATGAATTGACAAAAATTGAATGACTCGATAGTTTAATAAGGAACTCTTCTTTTAACAATTGGTTTTCAAATTAAGGAAAATTTTTACTGGTTCAAGTTGATTGGTAACGTTAAAACCCAACAATACTTCCTTTTTAAATGAATGGAGCTCCAGGGTGAGCATCCCACTTTTATCACTATTTTTTATTAATAACGAGGGAAAACAATTTTTTTTTATAAACTTGTGTTACTAAGAAGAAATTGTACATCACTGTTTTACTGACTTCTGAATGGGAAAAATACTTCTATTTTATGCACTTGGTCTGAGAGATGGTTCTGAACCTTACTTTCTATTTATTTGTGGTATTATATTGATAAGCTCTGGTGGCCCCTTTTGTGTACATATGCGGTTCTACTTGTGGTATTCATTTCAATTGGTAAGATCCAGTGGCCCATGAGAATACTTTAGGTTTTGTGATTATATGTGGATTATGTTGTATTGATAAGCTCCGACAGCCTGAAGGGATATTCTAGGTATTATGGTACGGTATTGTTTGGTAAGCTCCAGCGGCCCATGAGGTAACTCAGGGTTTCATTCATTACTGCATTGGCCACATTTCATTTCATTTCATTTCATATCATATTTTATGGTATTCCTTGTGTATCCTTACTATCTAAATATGTGTACAGTTGGGTTTCTTTATTAGGTATACTTTCCAGACTCGGGAAGTCCGAATAGGGTGTTGCTGGATTATTGTTTATGTCTTTCATATTATGGTGGTATTTATTCTCTTTATCTAGGTTCGGACCATTCTATTTCTTTCTGACTTATCTTTCTTACCCTTGAGTTATATTAACATTTTGTTGTATTTATATCTTGTTTAAACTCAGTTGGCTGATGATTCCTACTGGGTATCGCGTGTTTTGGTGCTCATACTATACTTCTGCATCTTTTTGTTGATGTAGATCCTAGTACGGGTTATTACTATTGATTGTTGTCCTTGTGCAGAATTGCTGACTGGAGACATTGAGTGAGCTCTTGGCGATCAGAGTTGATTTATCTCCCTCTACTTTTGGATTAGTCTCCTACTGTACCACCGAAAATTGTTCATATTCTTTGTATCTATCTAGAACATCTAAGTTGTAGTAGAATTTGTACCGACTGACACCAAGTCTTGGGGGATTCTTATGTATCTTATTCTCTTCCCTACCTTTTACTTATGTTGGTTTATCTTATCTTCTGCTATCTTTTGACATTTCTTCCGCTTGGGTTTCTTTCTTGTGTTAGCTCGTTACTTGCAGTTCTGGGCTAAGGGTTGGCTTACCTACTGGTAGGTTGTAGTAGGTGCCATCACGACTTACAGATTTCGGTTCATGACAGAGTGGTATCAGAGCTCTAGGTTCACCAGTTTCATTGGTACAAGGGCAGGTGTCTAGTAGAGTCTCACGAATCAGTATGATGACGTCCGTATCCTATATGTGGGAGGCTACTGCGCATCCTTAGGAAAGTTCCATCTTATTAATTCCTTATCATGCATTCTTTGCTCCATCAAAGTCTAAACTTCAATTGTTCCTTTCCTTCTCAGATGGTTATGATGAGGTTGACAATGGGCTTGGGCGAGGGTCATACGTGTGCTGCTAGAGTGCGGTTACCAGAGTTAGGGGTTGATAGTGTTCAGTTTCAGTCGGAGGGCGTGGGGTCAGCCCAGCCTCCAGCAGGATTTATAGCTTCACCGACCCTTCAAGGTATTCTAGAAAGGATTCTTAGCTTATTAGAGAGTACATCACAGGCCGGGACTCTACCTGGTGCACCTAATGGTTTGCAGATTAGAGATGGGATTCAGACTTCAACATAGAAAGTGGTACATAGTAGTCAGGGAGTAGGAGCACAACCAGTTATTGTGGCTCCCTATTTGGAGAGGTTCCCGATTCTATTGGTTGCTCATCCTATTGTAGTTAGGCCGGTTATTTCAATTGAGGAGTAGAAGATGCTGGGTAGGTTCATCAGGTTGGGTCCTCTGAGGATTTTTTGTTCCCTTGGGTAGGATGCTTACGAGTTCTTGATTAGTTTCCAGGAGAGGTTACATAACCTTCGGTTAGTTGAGTCTCACAGAGCTGATTACACTGCATATCAGATGGATGGTTTGGAAAAATAGTGGTGACGATCTTATACTGCTTGCAGGCCAGCCAAGTCACCTTCGATGACTTGGGCTCAGTTCTCCGAGGCTTTCTTGGAGAAGTTTGTACCTTGTAGCTTGAGGGAGAGGCTAAGGGATCAGTTCACCAGGTTAGAGTAGGGCTTTATGTCGGTTTCTGAGTATGAGGCATGGTTTCATGACTTGTCTAGGCATGCTACTATGACTCTTCCTATAGAGCACGAGCAGGTTTGCTAGTTTTTCAAAGGGTTAGATCTACCACTTTGTTTGGCTATAGAGCAGCTATTGGCATCAGGGGATAAATTTATTGTGGTTGTTGATCATGCATGGGTTATTGAGGGTATATGTCATGAGGCCGGTGGAGGTAGTGGTAACAGGCCTCTCCATCAGGGTACTCACAGTGATTTCTGATTTCGAGGCAGAGGTTTCTCTCGTGGGGGTTACCCATGAAAATCTCAATTTCGCCGACTAGTTCATACAACACTATAGATTCTAGAGAGAAGTTGTTCAGGGCATAACAGGCAGAGTAATCAGGGTTCAGGTCAGACTTTTTGAGGGTTGCATTCTGGGTATTCGAGCTATGGTGGCCAGTCAGGTTCAGCCAGATTTTCTTATCGGGGTACTTCAGGTAAGGGTTGCTATGTTTATGGTGAGCAGGGACACTTTGCTAGGACTTGTCTGAGATTTGGAGAGTTTCACCCATGAGTTCCAGCATCATTGGCCAGAGGCAATGCATAGGTCGATAGGGATAGCTCCCAGGTTGTTAGTGATGGTTCCCAGTTGTATTAGTCGAGTAGTCATGGGAGACAGAGCCACAAAGATGTTTCTATTATAGGTACAATTTTGTTATCATCAGTGAGCTTTTGGTATTATTTGATGTGGGATCTGTATGTCCTTATATATATCCTCTTACATTGCTCTTAGCTACCTCATTGAAGAATTCTTTTAGTAGTGGATTGAGTATGTCAATTTTGGGTAGTAGCTATGTTGCTGTGCAAATCACGGTAGGCCTTGTCATCTAAATTGGTGGGCTTGTGCAGTGATTTTAGGTGTGGTTCATGCTATCTTAGAACCTATCCAACTTGGGTTATTGGATTGTCTTGCTTTTGTTTTGTGGTGCTAGTTCCGATGTCTTTCCTTTAGGTCAGTTTCTGTGGTTGATGAATATTCTGGTTGCGGAGGTGTTTGTTTAAAGATAGAGTTATGATCGAGTTATCTCATATTAAGGATTGGGGTGGTAGGCATTCCAAGGACTACCTTAGGACTCGTTCCTCTATAAGTTCCCAACTATGTACTTTGGTTTGACCCATGCCCCAATAGCGGTTGCAGATTATTGAGCATCGTGTTCAGATCCTATTTGGGTTCCAGTTACTACAGTATTTTTAGGTGGCATTTGAGTCTACTCGAGGAGTATGGAGGAGATTAATTAGAATATGGTGTTGGTTTCTGACTTTGCGGGTTAGCAGGCTATTTAAGGAGGGTTGTGGAAGACTTCCTCTGTTCGTGCCACCTTTGACTAGATTGATTCAGTAGACCATTCCCTTGTAATGGTTAGGCCAGAGTGATATGGGTTCCTTAAGGGTTAGAGACTTGTGGATTCTAGCATTGGTTCATACTCTTTATGTGAAGGGATAAAAAGTTATCACTTAGAGAGATACTTTTGAGCTATAGGAATATGTACTGGTCCAGCAGAGCAGATGCTTAGTTCTTGTTTGTGTAGCAAGGGTAGGGAAACATGGTGAAATTTCTAGCTTTTAGAGTTGGAGGATGACTTTAGGCTTCGTTGCATACTCGCTATATTTCTTGTATGGTTTTGGTGTCCTTGGGGTCTGTTCGGTAGGCGGACCTAGCCAAGGACTGTTCGATAGGCGGACCTAACCTAATAACTTTTGTTGGATCAGACATTGTGTGGTTCAGAGAGTTTGGTTTAGAATCTGCTCTTGGAAGGTTTTCCTTCAGCATGGGGTGCCTAGTTACATCTTTTCAAATCCTGGCATTTTTCTTTTTAGTAGGGGTTCCTGATGGTTGTTTTCGATAAGTTTGGGTTATTCAGGTGATCTTAGTGGAGTTGTCCATTTGAGGACCGTCAGTCTGTTAGGGTAGGCTACTCCGATTACAGTGGGTGTGTCTTGGGCAGGTGTATATGTTTCTGAGGTTAGTAGGACTAGTGTTAGGTTTTTTATTGAGATCTAGTTTTAAGGATTCTACGTGGAGGTAGAGTTTTGTAGGAGTCATAGCCTTCTGATGGGTTTGTTGATGTTTTTCAAGTTTAACTCAAGTGTTTGGCTTGTGTTTGACTTTATGGTTTGAATACTAATGTTTCTGGATCAACGGAAGGGGACCCAGGGCACATGGGTTAGAATATTGGAGGAAGTGGGTTTTGTTCTTTGTGATAGCACGGTTATCGATTTTGTGTGATGATTGCCTTGGTTTTTTCGGTTCTTGTGTTGTGTTGGTGCTTTTCAAATGTTTTCTTTTGGGTTTTGTTTAGTTATTTGACTGATTAGATTTTGAGTTAGAGTTTGTTGTTTTTCCTGTTTTGGCTGGTAGTGAGTTAAGGTTTTAGTAAGCTTTCTTTGGTTATCTTTTTGTTGGCCGTTGTCTGATCGAGGAGGCTCCTTGGAAGGCCTAGCTCGACTAACAGACCTGGTATTTTTTCATTTTTTGAGCCTTCAGGTACATCCTGTTTCTTAAATTTTGAGGATGAAAGATCATTTAGTAGTGGATGTTGTAATGACCCTCTAGGTCATTTCTCCGTTTCTTTGCATTTTCTACGTTTCAAGTTTTCCCGCAGCCGCTACAAGTCATTTATGACTTACTAGGACTGAAGGTTCGGTCCACGGGATTTTTGTTAGATCATTATGACCATTTCCCTATTTTAGAACTCCAACTTGGGAAATCTTTGACTTTGGTCAACTTTCTTGGTAAATGTACTCGGAATTGAATTTCGACAGTTCCATTAGCTCTGGATCATGGACTTTGGTCTAGTTCGACCTTTGGTCGGGATCTGAGAGCTTTTTTGCTTAGAAGTTTTTCTCGTTCTTTGTTTTCAGGCCAGTTAGGCTTTAAGGGTTGACTTTGGTCAATATTTAGAGAAGATGGCCTTAGATAGAAATTCCGCCAGCGCTGTTAGCTCCGGAATGTTGACTTTGAGCTAGAGGGACCATTGGTTTGGCTCCCGAGGCTTCCGAACTTGATTTCGGCCCTTAGGTTCCATTTTGGAATAGTTGGCCTAAAGGTTGATTTTGGGCGCGGGGCATAATTTTTTCTAAATCGACCTCCGATAGGATTTTCATCAATTCTATTGGATTCGTAACACTATTTCTAGTTGAATATCTCACCCCGTTAGTGTTTGCGAGACCCTGGATGCATTCCTGGGAGCCCGCTGCTTGAAAATATGCCTTGGCATGTTGCAGTTGCAGTTGGCTGCTGGTGTGGAGCCAACGCGCCACCTGGGCAGTGCCTGCATGCGAGGTTGCGCCTAGAACCAGTGCCCTTGCGCCTCAACGCCCGTCTGGCACCAGCGCCCCTACGCTTCCTTGGCCGTCATGGTGCCTGCGCGCTGCTTGGGCACCCCTGCGCCTGGGCATGGCATCCTATAAAGCTGGCCACCCTCTAAATTTTCAGCTCTTTTCCCTTCTTTCTTAAACAATTTTGCCATCTTTTTAAGCTATAAAAACCTCCAAATTTTGCCTGATCATTCCTCGATCTTGGACGATTGTATATTTCTGGTCCGTGCTCGTTCTTGGCTTCTTAAATTAGTAAGTTTCTTCGTTAAAATCCGCTTATTTCCATTAATTTTCCTCTTTGATTCCTCTAGTTTGCGGGTTGTTTGAAGTCCTTCCGGTGATCTTTTTTTGCTCAAATTTTGAGCATGCACTCCTGGCAAGGTTGGGAACCTTGTGGTAATTTTTGTTTCGATTTTAGATTATAGGGCCCACAGGCCCGGTTGTGACCTGAATTCAACCCATCTAAATTATGAGCAATATGGGTACCATTTGCTTTGTTTTGACGTGTAGAATATTATTATAATAGTGTGGCTGCTTGTGGATACTTCTCGGGAGAGTTAGGCTCTGGTCTTGTAAATTGGATTGTGCGCGCGTGCTCAGCTTTCCCGATAGGTTATGATTTACGTTTCTAGAATTTGCTCTTATGAGGTATGAGTATAATATTTAACCAATGGTTGGTGGGATCTTGTGGTTTGGATATAGTTCTAGTAGGCATATTGATCCTTATAGGTGATTTAGAGGTCTTAGATTAGATTTTGGCTAGCAAATCCTTAGTATAGGCTATAGCCTTTTCGTAAGACTTGGCGTAGGCGGTGCAATATCCTTGGGTTTAGGATTAGATGCCTTAGCTTAGCTTAAGATGCTTGTGGTCGAGTTTGCTAGATTTAGGGAGCTTTAGCCTAGATTTAGATAAAGGTTCGTGATAGATTAGGCGTTATCATTGATTTATTATTATTATTAATATTATTATTCTTGCTCGTTTGGTGTTCTATTTATCTTATACTTGTGGGCCCAAGGCCTTGGAGGCTGGATTGGCGGGAAACTAGGTTAGTATGGTTGTGTTTTGCGTAAGTTTCTCTTTGTTGTACGCTTTATGCTTAGTTCCGGTTAGTTGATTACCTTAGGCGGGTCCCTTGGGTTGGCAGTTAGTGTAGTGTTTCCCTATTAGTAATTGTACTAGAATGGGTGGCCTTAACATTCACTGGAGGGTAGTTCATGGTAGAGTAGTTTCTTACTTAGCTTTCTGGTTGTCCTTATCATGTTATTTTTCTATGTTTGGCTTTTGTATGAGTATTTGTGGGCCTGAGGCCATGGTTGAGTATGATGGATTCCAGGTTAGTACGATCTTGATATGAATGATAAAACTCCCTATCTTGGTATAGCTGCATGCATTTACATGTTTTCATACATTGATACTCGCAAATTACACCTCCTTTTAGAAGCGTAAGCGATCTGATCAAATATAGAACCCAACGAAGGTTGGGGTCGATCCCACAGGGAATATGGTAGGACTATGGTTGATATGTGTTTACTTGCGCTTTTGGCCATTTATTTCCCTACGAATGGGGGTTTTAATGTAACAAGTAGTAATTGTGACTAGAATGTAAACAAGTAACACGTGTCAGTTTTAAGAGTTGTAATCAATGGGAGAGATGACTAGGGTAGTGTTCACCATTAGATCATAACTTAGTAAGGCATTGTACTTAGTAAACTAGTTTGGTTCTTAGCATGTAGAATTGGTAAGTTAGGTTCACCTAAATCCTTGGTCAGGCAGATAGATGAATATTACCACACGCATTGGTTCGGCCGTGGGTGTATGATTTACTAACCCTTACCCTGGATCCCAGATTAGCTATTCCCAGATAAGGTCAAGCTATTAGATAAGGGTTGATAGCCTCAAATCTCCGTTGTTAAACAACCCTTTTCCCATCCATTACCTCCTTGGTCCGGCAAGTAAGGATAAGGCGATTTCTAACGTTGCGCACCGTTAAAAAGCAATCAAAGTAAAGGGAAGAACAATACATGCATAAACACCACCCTAGAGTACCCAAGTACTTTGCCTACTTCGTTAATCCTGCATGGTTCCCACAACCCTAGTTGTGGATTTAGCTACTCATGTTCATCAGGAAAAAATCAGAAGTTTTTGGTGCATTCATCATCATATACTTACAATAAGAAGTAAAGAAATCTGTGAACTTGAATAGATGAAGATGGAAGTAAGAACAATGAATTATGAATGTGTATAACTCTCAAAAACAAAGAACAAACCAAGATCATAATGTTACGAATGTGTTTCCTACAAAATATCGAGCATAAACGTAAAATAAAACTTATGAAAGGAATTTATAGACAGTAAAAATCATATCCTAATTAAACAAGGAAAACTGGAATCGGCAGCTTCCACAGACACAGTCTATGGTTCGTGGAAGTTTCTATGGGTCGTCGTCAGTACTTGTGAAACTTAGAGTATTTGTCATCCTGCGGTTTCCCTTTCACGTGTTTCTTCTACGACTCGTGACTTGAATCACGGTTCATGGAATTGAGTCGTCAATCTCAGACATTTTGCTCCTTCTCTGATCATGTTCCACGAGCAAGAATCAAGACTCGTGAACATGTCCACGGCTCGTGGAAACCTTCCGTAGAACTCAGGCTCCAGCTTAATCTTCAGTACTCTTTCCACGACTGATTCCACGACTCGTGGAAGTGGTTATGACTCGTAGGATTGAGTTGTAGAAGTCAGTTTCAGCCTAAATGTCAATCTTTTGCTGCACTTAGTCTCCGAACCATGTTTTCCTGCACAAGACTCAAAAACACATCAAAGCTACTAAAAATCGCTAAAGAACACACTCCAATTCAAAGTTTTAAGCGTCAAAAGTGCCACAAACCCACGGCACATCAACATCCTCAACTTAAAACTGTTGCTTGTCCTTAAACGACAAAACAAAACTATCCTAGAACGACGCTTGAGCAAAAGAAAACTAGGAACTACGACAATCATATGATTTAGCAAATTTAGCTCACAACAAGTATCCCCCTCCTTTTCAATACAGAACAAGTGCACAAATTCTGTCTATCAAGATAACACAAGAGGATCCATGGATGACATTACGATATCAGCAGACAACATAGCATACACATATGAGACTTACCTGAATAGTTAACAGTCAATGTTACTCTAGTTCCCTCACCACAAAGAAGTCCCACTCGCACAATCATACCGTCAGAATATCTGGGACTGAACTAGAACACTCACACTCACAAAGATATTCAAGCAATGCATGCACAATACCATAGGCTTTCCCTTATTTTCTACGCCTCGGCTTTTGAACAGTTAGGTTAGGATCACTATAGGACTTTACTCGGCTTGTAACATAGGCTCGGGGACGGGTATGGTAGATATGGGAAATAGTGACCTAGCCCTTTTTGACACTACGCTATGTTTCTTCCACTTTTCCAGACCAACTCTATTTTTTCTCCCTTTTTATTCTTTCTTTTTCATCAAGTGACGGGTGCGGCTTTTGTTTCTGACTCAACTTATTTTCTCACTTTTTTTTTTCTTTTTTTTTACTTTTTCTTTCTTTTTTTTTCTTTTTCTTTTTCTTTTTCTAGCAAATCCTCCACACCCGTTATTTCCCTCTTTATCACTAACCTTTTCTTTTCATACCCCATATTTGACACTCACCTTCACAGTAGCCACCCTCAACTTAGGCGATTTGCCTGAGTTGAGGTGCACAATGTCCAATGAGGGACCAGGGCCAAACTGAAAGTTCATAGAAAACAGGGAAGGCGATTAGGCTAAACAATAAAAAGGTCAATTTAGGCTCAAAATCAGGGATCAAAGGGTATTCATATCATTTGGATGGTCATTTAGTCTAAAGTGGACTATTTCAAAAATGGCATGTGATCCTTTCCTAACCAACCATCCTACACCCTAGGCAAGACTAACCGAGCAAGTTCTAGATTGGAACACAATGCAAGAATAGTACAAATATCGCTCACACACATATGGGACAGAGTGCAACAATCACATGCTAACTATCAGGTTCATACTCTAGCTTAAGCCATTCATCAGATAGATTAACCTAATGTCATGCACAGATCTATAATGGTCAGTCTATCGAAAACAGATATTTTCATGTCACACAAAATTTTAGAGGGGTATCTATTTTTTTCAATCAAAATCCAATTCAAAATTATACCATAGACTGCGCTAAGTTCCTTTTCTTCTTTTACTACACACAACCTATACTAAACATACCGGTTCAACAGAAATTAAAAATCCTTAGGGAAAGAACACAGGCAAGAAAACCCCCAAGGACTCGGGTACCTTGTGAGTACCCTTATGGGTTGCCTCCCATGCAGCACCTGATTTACCATCGTGGAACGACGCGGGTTTCTTGGCTACTCAAACTTCGCCAAGAGACCCATTAAAATATGGACCAGCTGCTGCCCCCACCCCACCAAAAAGCAATATGCATTGCCCTCAATACATTAAGAAAAGTAAAATACATAGGGAGGAAGGACATACCTGTGGTTCCTAGGAACCGACGTCCGATGAAGTATGCGAGGATGGTGATGTGGCACCCATTAAAGTGTCAGTGGTGGTGGCAGTGGCCATAATGCTCAATGGCTCACTAACTGAAGGAACATCAGTAGATGCCCTCTCAGTAGTACCCAACTCCGGAGTCCCTAGAACAGAAGATACGGCTCCTCCACCTACTAGAGCCAAACTAGATGATGCACCCCAAAGTCTCTGCCGCTATGCCTCCTCATGGAGACGCATGTCATCTAAGGATCGCTGCATGGCAGTAGCAGTATCTCTTTTTACCCTCTTTAGGTCCTCCTCAACCACAGAAGTGCTATCAGTGTGCACTCTCTTTGCTCTATCACTCAGGGCACAAGATCCACTACAACAAATAAATCAACCACTCGGCACGTGGGCGCTGGAACCTCAATAGAGATGGAGGGCATAACTAGAATTTGGCTAGGGTCAACATATCTAATCTTCTCTCGAAGTCGGGCTAGCTCATCCTAAATATGTCCCAAGTCGGGGCTCTATATGGACTATAACCGAGTACTCACTCGGTGCTCAAAAGTATCAACCCATGCAGACATGTCTCGTGCAACCCGACCAATCTCAACTTTCATCCTCTCTTTCACGGCCACTACAGTCTATCTCACCCAAGGTTTGAGCTAGTCCAACAAATTATTTACTTGTTTCTGAGTATCGGCTTGTTGGGTAACCAAATTATGGAGAAATGCAGCATCAATAATAATCCTACTCGAAGAAGACGGGCACGGAGGCTTAGTAGGGATTCCTACTGGTGGCTGAGAGGTCGAAGGTGTTGAAGCTAACGTTATGGCTATAGCCCCTTCTGCAGCTAGACTTACCCCCATATCATGCATCACAAGTGGGTCTCATGCTGCGGAGGACCCCTCAACTCACAATACCCGCAGAGATGGAGGATGATGCTCTTCGGTATGCAACCAGGTTGGCCATATCTATAATCAACCCGGCATCCTGTATCCTGGTCACCTCTAAAGTGTGGTCAATATCCAGCATCCGTGGGACCGCTAACTCTATGCGCATCCTATGAATCAAGCATGGGAAATGAATGATGGTGTGTGGTCAGAAGGCCCGCTCATGGATCTCTTCTATGATACAACGTGGGAAATTGATCTCATATCCTGCCATGATGCTGGCCACTAGTACATCATGATCAGGTGTCAGAGAATTGTCTGCTTGAGTCAGATAAATATGGGATTAGACAATGGCCCACCAAAATTTGTTGGTAAAGTTTAATGTTGCCTTTTTATATCACTTCCATGAACCTATTCTGCCTCCTCACCATTTTCTGCTATATAAACCGCAACCCATCTCAATAAATCTACTCACTAAACTGGGTCCCTTATCATCACTTTATCTTGAACATCTTTATCTTGCTATCAAACTCGACCATGGCGATTTGTAACTCATATTCTGGCCCAAACAAGAACCACTGAATAGTTCGCTCAGAAATATCAATAGGTGCATGTTGAACCAAAGTACTGGTGAGTGGAGGTAGGTCCTAATATCACTGTCTCGATCTAATGAGCTGACTTCTTGTGGCTGCATATGAGGCATAAAACTCTCTTACGATCTCAGGACAATAGCTGCCCGAGGGATCAGCCATCCAACTGCACCGATAGTGATTGATAGTCGCTTGAATGTTTGGTACAGATGCTAAGCCCTAAGTCCGGATCTGTGGCTCTTAAAATATGCCCCTTTTAGGCAAACCTCTGTCGGACAGAAAAATCCCCTGCCGATATCTATTCTCCATGCCTAAACCACACCATCTCTGATTGTCATAAGCCTCCGATCTCTGTGCTCTGTCAACCTCTGCATGTGTCTGTGTCGCAGCTATAAGAGTATATGGGGTGGAGGAGCTCTTATCACCAGAGGTGGATTCATTATCATCATAAGCCTCTTCATCTCCAGTGTCGGTCCCGGTCTCAGCCCCTGTGTCGCTTCTCTCATTGGTGTTACCCTTATCGGATAACCCCTCTCCCTCTTCATACCGGGGAGAAGTGGTCGCTGCTGGTTGTGCAGCTGTAAGGGCGAGCTGAAGTGTGGCCTCCTCAGATGCCTGTGTTTGGGCCCCGTATCTCATGTCCTGATGCTCCACATTTGGGTTGGGCTGAACCTCATAAATTTCCTCTGATCTGCTTTATTCAGGTTCAGGTGTTTTAGGCTCATTCGGTTTATCGGTGAGTTTTGATTTAAATGACGAGCTCCCTCTTTAAAGGCTTTAGTGTTCTTCGAATGCATTGTACCTGTGGAGTAAAGTATTAGTACAACTAAACCAAGGAGAACCAAAAAAAATATTTAGATTTTTACTGGACTTGGGTTCCACGGTCTGTGGAATGAACCATGACTCATGAAATCCCCTCGTGATTTCTGAGAAACTTAATGTGATTGCAGGTCTGAGTTCCACGAGTTGCATCTACAACTCATTATTAGAACCACGACTCGTAGATGCCTCTCATGGAAATCAGGCCTCTTTTACTGTCTGTGGGTCTGAGATTCACGAGTGCCATCCATGACTTGTGGAATGAACCATGACTCATTGATGACCCTCGTGAAAATTAGACCTGAGAATAAATTTTTGTTCTAATTTCGACGTGTGCATTCCACGACTCATGGAATGAACCATGACCTGTAGAGTGCACTCATGATCACTGTGCAGCAGAAAACTAATGTTTTTCAAATTCTTTTAATCTTTCAACCACTTGCACATATATACACATAATTTTATACATAGATTCAGTATTCACTCTACACTTTCATCCCTTAGGGTGTTTACACAATTTATTCATACAAGATTACCCTAGGTCAAGTTATGTTCTCCAAAAATTCAAACAAGGTTAGAATCTGAGTTCATACCTTCAAATTTATGGAAGAACTTGAGTGAATACTAGTGATTGTGTGCCAAAGACCACGACCCACGACTTGAAGTGAATTGCTATGCTAGTTTTTGACACTTAGGGTGAGGAAAACAGTGACATAATCCATTTGGGAGGGATATGGGGAGTGATTTTAGGATATTAGCTTATTTGATGATGGATTAGAAGGGATTTTGATTTTTTGAATGTGAGTTGGAGAGTGTACGGGTCGATTATGGCAGAAAAAATGGGGGAAATTATTTGATTTTGGGGTGATTTAAAAGAAAGGGGTCGCGGGTCGGGTCGGGTGAGACAGTGAACAATAGAAAAATATAAAAACTACCTGAGTTCCACGAGTCCAGTTCACAAGTCGTGGACTTAACCACGGCTTGTAGAACAGTCACGTGGAACAAGTCCTGCCACCCATATTTTGTCTAATTTTCACGACTAGAAACCACGATTCATGATTGTGATCACAGCTCTTGGAACTGGTTCGTGGATTAAGTTCTGCAGATGGCCATATCCTCTGATTTTTAGGACCTGTAACCATGACCCATGGTTTTAATCATGAATCGTGGAACTAGTTTGTAAATGTTGTTCTGCACTTGGCCAGTGTCACCTAAGTTCCACGAGTTGGGTCTACGACTCGTGGATTTATCCACGGTCCGTGAACCTTGCTCGTGGAACCTGACTTACCCATTTTTGGAGTTTTATATTCTCCAGCACTTTTCCTCCACTTGTTCCTACACACATAGCAAACATTAGCCTTGGGTTACCTCCCAAGCAGCGCCGGATTTAACGTCGCGGCACGACGCGAGTGTTTTGGCTATTCAGACTTCGCCAAAACACTTCTACAAAAGCAAAAAATAACAAAATAAAAAGAAAATATCCATGGTTGCCTCCCATGAACGCTTGATTTAACGTCGCGGCACGATGCAGGTTGCTTGATTACTCAGACTTCATCAAGCTCCTTGGGTGGGACAAATTCATCAAGGCTCCAGGCTTCAATTGTTTTGAGCTCCTCTGTTCTGCCAAAATAAGCTTTAATCCGTTGTCCATTAGCCTTGAACCTTTTTCTTTCATGATTTTCAAGTTCAACGGCCCCCTGAAGAAACACTTGCACCACCTTGAAAGGTCCAATCCACTTGGACTTCAACTTACCAGGAAACAAGCGAAGTCTGGAATTAAAGAGCAGGACCAGATCACCCGGCTGGAAGTTTCTCTTTTCTATCTTTTGGTCATGGTACAACTTCATCTTCTCTTTATATAAGGCTGAACTCTCATATGCATTCAGACGGAACTCATCCAACTCATTCAATTTGCCAAGCCACTGCAACGATGCCTCATACCAATCTAAGTTCAGCTTCTTCAATGCCCACATGGGCTTATGCTCTAACTCAACCGGAAGATGGCATGCCTTACCAAACACAAGCTAATATGGTTACATACCTATTGGGGTTTTGAATGCAGTCTGGTACGCCCACAAAGCATCATCTAACTTCCGCGACCAATCCTTTCTATTTGCATTGACAGTCTTGGACAGGATTGACTTTATCTCTCTGTTGGAAACCTCCACTTGCCCACTCATCTGAGGATAATAAGGAGTTGACACTCTGTGTTTTACTCCATATTTTTCAAGCAAAGAACGAAACAACTTGTTGCAAAAGTGAGAGCCTCCATCACTAATTATTTCCCTTGGCATACTGAACCTGGAGAAGATGTTCTTTTTCAAGAACGCTGTGACACACTTGCCTTCATTATTGGGAAGCGCAACTATCTCCACCCACTTAGATACATAGTCCACAGCCACCAATATGTACTGGTTTCCATTGGACATCACAAAAGGACCCATGAAGTCTATACCCCAGACGTCAAACAACTCAATCACAAGGATGGGAATAAGAGGAAGCTCATGCCTCCTTAATATGCATCCTTCCCTTTGACATCTGCTGCAAGCCTTAGAAAACTCATGGGCATCTTTGTGAATAGTCATCCAATAGTAGCCGCATTGTAAATTATTGTGTGCAGTCCGGATACCACTATGATGACCTCCAACAGGGGATGAATGACAAGCTTCTAGTGTCTCTATCATCTCAGCTTCAGGAATACATCTCCGGATCATAGTATCAGCACACACACGGAACAAGAATGACTCTTCCCAAAAGTATTTCTTGACATCGTATTCTTCTTTGGTGGACAGACATATCATCAGGCACCAGATCACTTGCCAAATAATTGGCAATGTCATCAAACCATGGAATCAAATCTTGAGAAGCGGCTAACACTTGTTCATCAAGAAATCATTCATCTATCTCTTACTCATAATTCAGCTTCAACATTGCCTCTTCTTCCAGCCTAGACAAGTGGTCTGCTTCCTGATTCTCTGTACCCTTACGGTCCTTAACTTTAAAATCAAACTCTTATAGCAGCAACACCCATCAAATCAACGTTGGATTAGCATCCTTCTTTGACATAAGATAACGAAGAGTTGCATGGTCAGTGTGCACCACCACCTTGGTTCCAAGCAAGTAAGATCTGAATTTTTCGAAAGCAAAGACCACAGCAAGAAGCTCTTGTTCAGTGACAGTATAATTATTTTGAGTCGAGTTAAGTTCTTTGCTAGCATAGTATATGAGATGAAGAATCTTTTCGCGCCTTTGGCCTAGGACTGCTCCTAGCGCTACTTTACTAGCATCGCACATAACCTCAAAAGGTTGAGACCAATCAGGAGAAATAATGATAGGAGCTGAGACCAACTTTTCTTTAAGGCACTCGAATGCTTTCAAACATGCATCATCAAACACAAACTTTACCTCCTTCTCCAATAATTTGCACAATGGATTAGCAATTTTGGAGAAGTCCTTGATAAACCTCCTGTAGAAATCAACATGCCCCAAAAAGCTTCAAATCCCCTTCACAAAAACTGGCGGAGGAAATTTTTCAATCACCTCGATCTTCGCTTTGTAGACCTCAATACCCTTCTTAGAGATCTTATGGCCAAGCACTATGAGCTCTTTCACCATGAAGTGACACTTTTCCTAGTTCAGCACCATATTACACTCTTCACATCATTCCAGCACATAACTCAGATGATCCAAACAATCTTCAAAAGAGTTACCCACTATAGAAAAGTCATCCATAAATACCTCAATAGTGTCCTCCACCATGTCTGAGAAAATAGACATCATGCAATGCTGAAATGTGACTGGTGCATTGTATAGACCGAAAGGCATCCTCTTGAAAGAAAATGTCCCATATGGACAGGTGAAAGTGGTCTTATCTTGGTCTTCAGGAGCAATCAAAATCTGATTGTATCTCGAATAACCATCAAGAAAACAATACCATCCTCTTCTTGTAAGATGGTCTAATATCTGATCCATGAACGACATTAGAAAATGGTCCTTCTCAGTCCAAGCATTCAGCTTCCTATAATCCATGCATATATGCCAGCCTGTGACTGGCCTCATAGGAATTAACTCATTCTTTACATTTGGGACTACAGTAATCCCACCCTTCTTTGGCACACACTGAACTGGGCTCATCCACTTGCTATCCGTAATAGGTAAACCACACCTGCATCCAGCCACTTAATAATCTTCTTCTTGATGACCTCTTGCATAGGCTGATTCAACCTACACGGGTGCTCAATACTCAAAATAAAATCTGGCAGGAGCTGAATTTTATGTGTACAAATTCAAGGCGGAATCCCTATGATGTCTATGATAGTCTAACCAATGGCCCTCTTAAACTTCTTCAACACTGAAAACAGAGCCTCAACCTACCCTTCAACTAAGTCTGCGGCAATAATAATTAGAAAGGTCTCATTTTCTCCTAGGAACACATACCAAAGATGGGCTGGAAATGCTTTGAGTTCTAAGACTGGAGGCTCCTCTATAGATGGTTTGGCAGGCGGTGTCTGTCTATTTTTCAAGTCCAATTCAAGCTTCTTTAGAGCGTAGTTGTAAGACCCCATACCTGCTAGTGCTTCAACCATATCGTTATACTCATCAATATCATCTCCCTCAAAATTCATAATCACAGCTGCAAGTGCCTCAACACCAAGTCTCTCCTCAACAAGCAAAACTAACTGATCCTCATCAACCATATCAATAACATAAATCACTCGCATGTCGTCATGGTGCTTCATAGACTGGTAGAAATTAAAAGTGACTACCTCATCATTCAATCTAAACTTCATTTGCCCAGTCTCTAAGTTAACGAGCGCGCATATAGTAGCAAGGAATGGTCGCCCCAAGATGATAGGAACTTCAAAATCCACCTCACAGTCAATAATCACAAAGATTGCAGGGAATATGAAAGTATCAACTTTCACAAGCACATCATAGAGAATCCCTACAGGCCTTTTCACAGTGCGATTTGCCATAAGAAGATGCATTGTAGTTGGTTTGGGGACTTCCAAACCCAACTATTTAAACATTGCTAGTGGCATCAGATTAACACTAGCACCCAAATCACACAACGCCTTAGCAAAGTAGAATGCTCCACTCGTACAAGGAATAGTAAATGCTCCCGGGTCTTCCTTCTTTTGCACCAAAGAATGGGAAGCTATTGCACTACAATGGTGAAAATTATCAGCTAGCTCAAAGCTTACCGTTCTCTTCCTAGTCACCAGGTCCTTCATGAATTTAGCATATCCAAAAATCTGCTCTAATGCTTCAACTAAAGAAATATTGACTGAAAGTTATTTCAGCATGGAGATGAACTTGTGAAATTTGTCATTCTCAACCTTTTTCTTCAATATTTGTGGGTAAGGTGGAGGAGGTAATGGCATGGGCTTCAGAATCGGTGCAACCTCTTTGCTCTTTGATTTCGACTCAGAAGACTTCCTTTCACTTGGCCCTTCACCACTATCTTTTTCCTCAGACTCTACCAAAATTTCATCATCATCCTTTTCAACTTTGAGTGGATCATCATAAACTATAGGCATGGGAGGATCCACAGACTTCTTTCCACTTTGAGTGGTCACAGATATAACCTGTTGATCAATTCTAGGATTCTAAATGGTGTCACTTGGGAGAGTACCCTTTTGACGCGGATTTATGCTAGTGGACATCTGGTGCATCTGCGTCTCAAGATGTTTTATGGAAACAGAATGGGACTCCACTCTCTGACTGATACCTGAAAGGTCAGCTTTTATCTCTTTCATGCTTGCATCCGTAGAATCCACCTTTTGAACTACTTTGTTGAGCAGCTCCCTCATGATAGGTTGTTCAGGTCTATCTTTGCAATTTCCAGGAGGGACATAAAGACCACTTCTATCATTCTTTATCCATCCTTTTTGTGCCAATCACCATCCCTGTCTCTAGCTCTGCTCCTATCTCTATAGCTGGAATGATTGTAGTAGTCATCTCTATCTCTGTTCCGACCTTGATTTCCTTGGCCAGTGGCCCAGAAACCCGCCCCTTGGTCATTCAGATAACTAACCTCCTTATTGGATGAGTAATCGTCTGGCCTTGGTGCTTTACCCTGTGAGCCGATGGATTTCACCTTCTCTACTCCCTCACCAAGGAACTTCTTTGCAATCAACCCAATACTCATTTTCACCTCAGCAAATTCTTGCTTGAGGTCCTGAAAGTCTTGAAAATCAAAGGACTTACCAACTTTATATGTACCTACTGGGGTCTCAACCTCTCTAGTATGCCATGCTCTATTGGTCTTATAAACCCTATCAAGCATCTCTGAACCTTCAATATATGAATTTTTCATGAATGCTCTACCAGTGACAGTGTTAGCTACTGCTTTTGTATTGGCGTTCAATGCTTTGTAGAAGATTTCCATCAGATGCCTTGAAGGTATTCAGTGTCTCAGAACTTGTTTCAACTTCTTCTAGAACCTCAACCAAGCCTCATATAATTCCTCTGCAGGTAGCAGCTTGAAATTATAGACCTCTTGCTTCAGCTGCAACATCCTTGATAGAGGAAAGAATCGCTCCAGAAACTAAGTCTTCAACTCGTGCCAAGTGTATATGGAATTATCGGGCAATTTTGAGAGCCACACAGTTGCTTCATCGGTCAATAAGAATGGAAACAACCTCAGTCTAATAGCATCTTTCCCCACTCCTGGTATATTATACGCCTTGCAAATCAGAGTAAAATTCTTCACATAAAGATTTGCGTCTTCTGTAGGTTTTCCAGCATACAGTCCCTTCAAGTTCAACAACTGGATCATGGTGCTTGTGATGTCAAACTTCGTTTCCTCAGTCAGTGATGGAAACACTATCGGTCCATTAATGCCCAATTCCTCCACTTCATTATCATCATCATAATCATAGTAGCGAGGGGCATGCCTGGCCTGCTGTATCTGTCGACCCCTATTCTGTGGGAAATTATCTAGTTTTTGCCTCATCTCGGACAGCTTGTTATCATGCTTACCTTGCTTGCTTAGCTGCCACTTTTCTAGCTGCAAGGTCAGCTGCAATCTAAGCATCCTCCACATCAAGGGCTTCTTCCCCTACTTTTTTCCTTTGCTCCTCTTCGTTTTTCCTTTACTCGGCTTCAGCCAACAACTGAGCTATGATCTACTCCTATATCTCATGCTCTCCCTCTTTTGCCATGTTTCTTAAGGTTCGAGAGAGATCAGGATCATATGGGATCAAGGTATTGCCTTGACTCCTTGTAATGGGCATGCACAAGTGTGCAACCTGTAGAACAAAACAAAAACAATGGAAAAAGTAAAATTAGGAAATAATGACAAATAGTGAAATAAACACAATCTCTCTTAATCATAAACCGTATTCCCAGCAATGGCGCCAAAATTTGATACACCCAAATTACACCTCCTTTTAGAAGCGTAAGCGGTCGCTGATCAAATATAGAACACAACGAAGGTTGGGGTCGATCCCACAGGGAATATGGTAGGACTATGGTTGATATGTGTTTACTTGCATTGTTAGCCATTTATTTCCCTATGAAGGGGGGTTTTAATGTAACAAGTAGTAATTGTAACAAGAATGTAAACAAGTAACACGTGACAGTTTTAAGAGTTGTAATCAATGGGAGAGATGACTATAGTAGTGTTCCCCATTAGATCATAACTTAGTAAGGCGTTGTACTTAGTAAACTAGTTTGATGCTTAGCATGTAGAATCGTTAAGTTAGGTTCACCTAAATCCTTGGTCTGGCATATAGATGAATTTCACCACACACCTTGGTCCGTCCGTGGGTGTATGCTTTACTAACCCTTACCCTGAATCCCAGATTAGCTATTCCCGGACAAGGTCAAGCTATTAGATGAGGGTTGGTAGCCCCAAATCTCCGTTGTTAAACAACCCTTTTCCCATCCGGTACCTCCTTGGTCAGGCAAGTAAGGATAAGGCGAGTTCTAACGTTGCGCACCGTTAAAAAGAAATCAAAGCGAAGGGAAGAACAATACATGCATAAACACCGCCCTAGTGTACCCAAGTAATTTGCCTACTTCGTTAATCCTTCATGGTTCCCACAACCTTAGTTGTGGATTTAGCTACTCATGTTTACAAGTAAACAATCAAAAGTTTTTGGTGCATTCATGATCATATACTTACAAAAAGAAGTAAAGAAATCCGTGAACTTGATTAGATGAAGATAGAAGTAAGAACAATGAATTATGAATGTGTATAACTCTCAAAAACTAAGAACAAACCAAGATCACAATGTTACGAATGTGTTTCCTACAAAATATCGAGCATAAAATGTAAAATAAAACTTAGGAAAGTTATTTATAGACAGTAAAAATCATATCCTAATTAAACAAGGAAAACTGGAATCGGCAGCTTCCACGGACACAATCTACGGTCCGTGGAAGTTTCTACGGGTCGTCGTCAGTACTCGTGAAACTCAGAGTATTTGTCATCCTGCGGGTTCCCTTCTACGAGTTTCTTCTATGACCCCTGACTTGTATCACGGCTCGTGGAATTGAGTCATCAATCTCAAACTTTTTGCTCCTTCTCTGATCATGTTCCACGACCTAGAATCATGACTCGTGAACATGTCTACAGCTCGTGGAAACCTTCTGTAGAACTCAGACTCCATCTTAATCTTCATTACTCTTTCCACGACTCATGGAAGTGGTCACGACTCGTAGGATTGACTCGTAGAAGTCAGTTTCAGCCTAAATGACAATCTTTTCCTGCACTTAGTCTCTGAAACATGTTTTCCTTCACAAGACAAAAACACATCAAAGCTACTAAACATCGCTAATGAACACACTCCAATTCCAAGTTTTAAGCGTTGAAAGTGTCGCATACCCACGGCACATCATACATACATTTGGACTTATTCATTTTCATCCCTTTCTGCATATGTTTGGGTTATGGTATGAATTGAAGGGAACTGAATGGTACAGATTGATGAAAGTTGAATGGCTCGGTGGTTTAATAAGGAACTCTTCTTTTAACAATTGGTTTCAAATTAAGGAAAGATTTTACTGGTTCAGGCTAATTGCTAACGTTAAACCCCAAAAAATACTTCCTTTTTAAAAGAATGGAGCTCCAGGGTGAGCGTCCCACTTTTATCACCATTTTTGGTTAATAACAAAGGAAAAATGGTCTCTTTTTTTATAAACTTGTGCTACTAAGGAGAAATTGTACATCACTATTTTAGTGACTTCTGAATGGGAAAAATACTTCTATTTTATGCACTTAGTCTGAGAGATGGTTCTGAACCTTACTTTCCATTTATTTGTGGGATTATATTAATAATCTCTGGCGGCCCCTTTTGCGTACATACGGGGTTCTACTTGTGGTATTCATTTTTGTTAGTAAGCTCCGATGGCAAATGAGAATACTCTTTGTTTTCTGATTATACATGGATTATGTGGTATTGATAAGCTCTGGTGGCCTGAAGGGATATTACAGGTATTATGGTATGGTATTGGTGTGTAATCTCCGGCGACCCGTGAGGTGACTCAGGATTTCATTCATTACTTCATTGGCCACATTTTATTTCATTTCATTTCATTCAAATCATATCACATTTTATGGTATTCCTTAAGTGTCCTTACTATAGAAATCTGTGTACAGTTGGATTTCTTTATTGGGTATACTTTCTAGACTCGAGAATTCTGAATTGGGTGTTGTTGGATTATTATTTATGTCTTTCATATTGTGGTGGTATTTCTTATTTTTATCTAGGTTATGACCATTCTATTTCTTTCTGACTCATCTTTCTTACCCTTGGGTTATATTCGCTTTTTGTTATATTTATATCTTGTTTGAGCTCAGTCGGCCGATGATGCCTACTGGGTACCACGTATTTTGGTGCTCATACTACACTTTTGCATTTTTTTGTTAACGCAGATCCTAGTACGAGTTATCGCTGTTGATTGTTGTCCTCATGCAGAGTTGCTGATTAGAGATATTGGGTAAGCTCTTAGCGATCGGAGTTGATCCATCTCCCTCTACTTTTGGATTAGTCTCCTACTATACCTTCGGAGATTGTCTATATTATGTTGTATATATCTAGAACATCTAAGTTATAGTAGCACTTGTACCGATTGACACCAGGTCTTGAGGGATTATTATGTATCTTATTCTCTTCCCTCTATTTTACTCATGTTAGTTTATCTTGTCTTCTGCTATTTATTGATATTTCTTCTGCTTGAGGTTTCTTTCTTGTGTTAGCCCATTACTTGCAGTTCCTGGCTAAGGGTTGGCTTACCTACTGGTGGGTTGTAGTAGGTGTCATCATGACTTGGAGATTTTGGGTCATTACAGATATGAGTTTCAACAATAAGATATAAAATGAACAACTCAAGATATGAGCAATTCAAATTCACAGACTATAGGTTAAAAACACTAGCTTTAATCTTACTAAAACTGAAGTTTTAGGTGTAAGGCATGAGGAAGAATAGGATTCCTTACTATTATAGTATACCGACCTATTTCATAATTATGGGTAAACCATTTGTACGAAGAATCGAGCTAGAAAACTTTCGAGTTTGGGAGTTGGAAATTTTGGATTAGGCTAGTCTCGGATAGATTTTGAGCGAGGTATGGTCTAGGGCAATCCAGGAAAGGATTGGGTAAAATGTCTTAGGTCGAGCTATTATTTTCATTATATAAGGCGTTAAGGAGTCTGGGAGACTTTTTAGAAGTGAATTCGAGTGAGTAGAACTCGTGATAGTGAAGTTAACGTGAAAGGGTTAGTTCAGAATGTCAGGATTTGAAGTGTATTGTAAAATGGGAAATTTTGAAGGATTTCCTGAGGTTCTATTCCATAGCGGTTGACACTACACTACAACAATGACCGCTATAACAGAGAAATTCCCGCTGTAGCAGAAGTCAAGTCGGTCAGCACCGCTATAGCTGACGAGTTCCACTCTGGTGGTGCCGCTATAGCGGAGCAGGGACTGCTATAGCAGAATAAGTTACTGTAAATGTAGAAAGTTCCATAAAAATATCTAGAATTTTCCAAGAATGTTTTAGGGAAGTTCAGAGGCGATTTGGGCAATTCCATATCAGTTTTCCATAAAATTTCTATCTAAAGGTAAGTATTTTATTCTCCTACTTTAGTACTTCAATTTCGAACCTTAGAATCGATAGTTATGGGATTGGGGGAAGGTTTGGCTTGACCTAAGATGGTAGAATCTGGTGTAATAAGGATTCTAGGGTGTATAAATTCTTGGGTTGTGATTACATTTACATATTCATGATTAAACCACCATAAATTGCTTAATATATCCATAAAAATGATAGTTTTTGGTGAATTAATGGTCGAAAAGCCTTGGGATGGGTGGAATGATCATGGTTTGGACTGGGGATTTGGATTTGGGTATAATCTAGGGATTATTAGGCTAGTTGGACTGATTTTAGTATTATGTGTAATTATTTTTAGACCAAGGACAAGTAGAAGCTTCGGGAAACTGGAAGGCTTTGGTCCAGTAGAGCTTTCAAGCTATTTGAGGTAGGTGATGGTTGTTGTTTTCCCATTTGCAATATGTGTACATAATAACTGTTACTTAGTATTGTATGTTCATTACATGGTTTAGGGAATGGAATTATGAATGTCTAAATGTCTGATTGCCAATCAAGTTAAATGAACTTGTGTCTGTTGCTTGTTGGTTTACAAGTGTGATTGTGTTCATTATTGTAGATTGTTGGATTATGTGTGAAATTTGGTTGGCTCAGGTACCATGCCTGGTATGGGATACATATCGGTTAGCTCAGGTACGATACCTGGTACAAGTTCTACAATAGTTGGCTCGGGTACCACGATTGGTACGTGTTTATTTATACTTGTTTGGTTGTGTTCTGTGTTTGGTTCCATGAGTGGACTAGGTTATTTCTTAAATTGTTATTGTTTCATATTGGCCCATGAGTGGTCGAGTGGTTGTAATTAATTGTGGAGTTGGTCCTTGTGTAGACCGGGATTGCATGTTGAACATTGTAGATGTTGTCCTAGGGATCTTTAGTTTGTCAGGGTTGCTTGAAAGGGGTTGGTTGTTGTAATTGTTATTGTTTAAGGTGTTTGTTGGCATGTTTCATGTAGTTTGTAAGTTAGAGGGAGAACTGAGAGTCTGGGTTATATTGTTGGCTTGTTATATATGTTTTGTCCTACTTTACTAAGCTTTAGTTATATGTTTATATGTTGTTTATTGGAGTTGGCCGATGATCCTACTAGTATAATGTGGTTTCGTGTACTGATACTGCACTTGTTTTCCTTTTGTGAGTACAGAATATTTTTTGGCAGCTGCTACGCGACCTCAGTTATAGTCTCAACGTTTCCAGAATCCAAGGGTGAGCTGTTTCTTCCAGGCTAATCTAGTTTCATCTAGCTTGCTTCTAGTCCATTGTTCGGACTTAGACTTTTTGTTTTTGGGGTTGCATCCCTACACTCTAGACATTAGTAGATGTTTTCGTACACGACTTTTAGATTTTACAGGTGTTTTTTGCATTATCTTTATTATTAGTATTTTAGCTTTGAATGATAGTTTAATTTAATGCATCTGGTTTTGAGCTGTTAGTTTTGCTAAGTGTTGGTTGTTTTATTGGTTCCTAATCTGGGGGTTTTGGGTGGGTGCCACTCGCAGTGGTTTGGGTCATGACAAAGATGGTATCAGAGCCTAGGTTTGTTAATCTCATCGTAACAAAATAGGTCTAGTAGAGTCTTACGTAATGGTACGGAGACGTCTGTATTTTTCTTTGAGAGGCTATAGGACTTTAGGAAATTATCTCTTCTTTCTTTCTTCGTGCTATAACTCGATTTCAATTGGTAATGGTGATCAAAATTTGTATCTAACTCCCTTAACTCTTTTGTCTGTAGATGGTTCACACCAGGCATAACAGAGCAAGGGTAACGGTTCCAGCTACAGGGCCAGCAGCCAGAGGGCGAGGAAGGGGCAGGGGCTGGGGAAGAGGAAGAGAAACACCTGCCAGGGGTGGAGCTCAGGCAGTGGATGAGCCAAGAGCAGCGACCCCTCCCCCATCCTAGGATCCTGTTGAGGAGGAGGTTGAGGTTGTGCTTGAGAAGGGCTCAGAGTAGGAGGGAGCAGAGCAGTAGGAGGCAGTACCGATCAAAGCTGCAGGCCTTCCCCCTATATCACCTAAGGTATTTCAGCAGGTGTGGGATTTTGTGAGTGGGCTGGCAGGTACTGTACCCACCCCTACTGGGATACTAGATCAGGTTTCGGGTGCTCAGCTATCTGTTGTAGGATCCCCCAGGATGGATGCGGCATCGGGTACTGATGCCTTATTCCGTCTGATGCTAGGCCCTGTTATGACTGGGACAAACATGAGCTGCTGACCAAGTTCTTGAAATTGAAAACTCTGACATTTCATGGTATGGAGAAAGAGGATTCCTTTGAGTTTATTCTAGACTGCTATGAGAGGATGCATAAGTTGGGCATTGTGCATCAGAATGGGGTAGAATTTTTTACTTTTCAGCTATAGGGTGATGCCAAGCAGTGGTGGAGAGCTCATGTAGAGTGTCGACCTTCAGCCTTACCTCTAATGACTGAGGCACAATTTCATGCTCTGTTCTTGGAGAAATATGTGCCTCGCACTTTGAGAGATTGCAAGAAGGATGAGTTTCTGCCCCTTGAGCAGGGTAATATGTCAGTTTAAGCTTATGAGGCTAAGTTTCATGCCTTGTTGCGTTATGCTACTCCACTTCTGGGTACTGAAGAGGAGAGAATTCATTTGTATGTTAAGGGTCTGAATAATGAGTTGCAGGTCTGGTCTGTTTATATGACCTCGGCAGGAAAAAGTTTTAATGAAGTGACCGACTATGTGAAGAAACTGGAGGGGGTCAGACAGGTTGGGCATGCTAAGGTGTTAGCTAATAATTCTCAAAATGAAGGTAATTCCAATGGTTCTTACTCCAGGGGTCATAGTCAGCAGGTTTATTCAGCACGTCCTATTGAGTCAGTCCTGCCAGCTTTTGCACGTGGTCATTCCGGAGCCAACTAGCAGTTATCAACTCCTAGAGGCTAGGGGCTTCTTATACTTCCACTAGAAGTCCTTTTCTTGATCGTGGATGTTTCCATTATGGTGATACGGGTCACTTCAAGAGGGAGTGCCCTCACAAGAAGGCAGGAAATCAGACTCAGCAGCAGATTAAGGCTGTGGTTTTGGTAGCTGGAGGTGGCAATGGCAGCGGACGTCCACTGGGTAGGCGAGGTAATTTCCAGGGAGGCCGTGGGAATAGAAGGAATGGTAGCACGGGCAGGGGAGTAGCGCAGCCAGCCAGAGAGGTTGCTCAGATTGATGACAAGTCCATTGTTATGCATTTTTGGGAAAATCTGAGGCCGAGTCATCAGATATTGTGATAACAGGTACAATTCTAGTCTGTGACCGAATGGCTTATCTATTATTTAATCTAGGTTCCACATATTTGTATGTATCTGTAAGATTTTCTTTGGGTCTGAATTTTATTTATGATGTCCTTGATTCTCCTATCAATGTTTCTACCCCAATCGAGGAGTTTGTAGTGGTAACCCATGTGTATCGTACTTGTTCTGTGGTGTTTGTAGGGTTGCCAACCTGGGTATATTTGGTTATTTTTTATATGCTGGATTTTGATGCTATTTTGGGTATGACTTAGTTGTATCCATACCATGTTGTGCTTAACTGTAATGCTAAGATAGTAACTCTAGAGATTCCGGGTAAGGATAGACTAGAGTGGGAAGGTGTGTACAGGCCTAAGATGGTGAAGATTGTATCCCTTGTTTGGGCAATGAAGTTAGTGGGGAAAAGTTTGGCTTTCCTGGCTCATTTTCGGGATGTCAGTTTGGAGTCCCCTTCTATTGACTCAGTTCCAGTGGTTTCTGAGTTTCAGGAGGTATTTCCACCAACTTTGTCTGGCATGCCTCCTGATAGGGATATCAATTTCTGCATAGATTTGGAGTCGGGCATGATAACTCTCAAATATTGTAACGACTGGGTCTGTCGTTATGGGTAGACCAATTGTGACAAGTTTTAGAGTTAGAAAACTCTGGGTTTGGGAGTTTAAAATTCTGGGCTAGCCTAGCCTCGGCTAGTTTTGGAGCGAGGTAGAGTCTAGGGAAATCCGGGTAAAAATGAATTTTGGTGTCTCAGATTAAGCTAGTTTTCTACGTAGCCAAGACATAAAGGAGTCCGGGGGACTTTTCAGAATCAAATTTGGGTAAGTAGAACTCCCAAAATCGCATTTGACGTGAAAGGGTTATTTCGGGACATCGGGGGAACCAAGTGTGTTGTGAAATGGCCAAAACTGGAAAATTTACGGACTTTATACCCGTGATGAGCTATGTCACGTGCGATAGCGACCACCACTATAGCGGTACAAATTACCACTATAGCGGCGGTCAAGGGGCAATCAACTCACTTAAGACCGCAATAGCGGCAGATGACCGCTATAGTGGAGCGGGGACCGCTATAGCGGGCCGACGGGTTTTTAATGCAGAAACAACTCTCAAAACATCAGAATTTTACAAGTTTGTTTTGGGAGAAGGGCTGGGCGAATTCAGGCGATTTTCTTTATTCCCCCGCCAAAAATTATTCCTAAGGTAAGGTTTTCGTTCCCCACACTTTGTACTATGTTTCGTATGCGGTAGAATTGCTAGAAGGGAAATTAGGGGAGGTTGGGATGACCTAGGGATGATGGAATTCGGGGAAGAAGAAGGTTCCAAACATGTATGTTCTTGGATGTTGATTTAAGTATGTTAACATGATCATAGACTGTTTAATTTCCTGTTTTGTCCATAAAAAATGATAAGACTAGGAGAATTAACGGTGAAAAAGCCCAAAAGGTGGGATGATCTTGGGTGGCCTGATGTTTGGGGATTTGGTATAATCCGGGTAATGTACAGGCCTGTATGTTAATTGTATGCATTATGTGTTATCTTTAGACCAAGAACGTGAGAGGAATCCGGAACAAGGGAAAGCTCGGATTTAATAGAGCTTGGAACATTCGAGGTAGGTGATGGCTTTCATATTTCTGCGAATGTGTATATTTATTGTACTCATTTTCTAAGTAATTGTGTGCATTACATTGCTTAGGGGAATTGTGTGAACTGTCTAAGTTCGGTTTACAGTTTATGTTTGAATGGTTTTTACTTGTTGGCTTTACAAGGGGTGTGCATTCATTCTATTGACTTTTGTTATTGACATTTGGTTGGCTCGGGTACCACGCCTGGTATGGGTATAAAGGTTGGCATGGGTACCATGCCTGGTACGGGTATAACATTCGATTGGCACGGGTACCACGCCTGGTACGGGTTTACTTTATTGCATCCGGCACTGTTTCATTGATTATTGTATTGCATTGGTTGATATTGGTTCCGTGAGAGTACCGGGTTGTTTTACTGAATGTGATACTTGATATTGGTTTCCTGAGTGGACCGGGTTGTTATTGAAAAGTGATATTGATTAGTGGTCGTTGAAACTGTTGTATGACTGTTGAATTGGTCTTGGTTTAGGCTGGGTAATCACTCTTGTGGTGTTTGTCTAGAGGGGATTCCCGGGTAAGTCTGGGCTAGATGGTAAGGTGTGGTTATGGTTATTCTTGTTGGTGGAATAGAACTGTAAGAGATGGATTCATGCGGTAACGAGCTAGGTAGAGACATGTAGTCTAGAGATGCCTGTGATACTTGTTGCATGTTTGCCATACTTATTACTGGATTTTGCATACTATTTATATACTATTTTCTTGAATACTGGCTGATGATCCTACTAGTATATAGCGGTGGCGTACTGATACTGCACTTGTCTTTCTTTTAGTGAGTACAGGAAATCTTCCAGCGACTGAGACGAGACCTCAGATTTAGCACTGACGTTTCTGATCTTCAAGGGTGAGCTGTCGATTCGAGCTACCTTGGGATTATCATTAGAGTTTTAGTCCATTTGTTCGGACTTAAAAACTCTTCCTTATTTTTGTTGGGGTTGCATCCCCATACTCTAGATCTGGTTGATTTTTGGTACGATGACTTTCAGTTCCTAGGTGGGGAATTTCTGCAATTTACTATTAATGATAAGTTTTTGATTAGTGATCTTATGTCTATTGCTCGTTTTCATTTATGCTTGCTGGTTTTAGGCTGCTAGTGTTGGCAAGGGTGGAACTCTATTGGTTTGCTCATCTGGGGGTTGGGTGGGTGCCACTCACGACGCGATGGGTCGTGACAAAGATGGTATCAGAGCCTTGGTTCGTTGATCTCATTGTACCAAACAGGTCTAGTAGAGTCTTGCGGAACGGTGCAAAGACGTCCGTACTTTTCTTCGAGAGGCAATGGGGCTTTAGGAAAAACTATCTCTTCCTTCTTTTCCTTCGTGCTATAACTATATTCCAATTGGTATCTGGAGATATGAATTGGTATCTAACTTCATTCACTCTTCTGTCAGCAGATAATTACTACAAGGAATAACAGAGCAAGGCCAGTGGTCCCAGTAGCGGGCCCGGCTATTTGCATCAGAGGTAGGGGAAGGGGAACGGGACAAATTGGAGCCGCACCCGCCAGAGGTGGAGCTTGAGTTGCTACTGTTGTACGTGAGGTAACCCCTCCCCCACCTCAGGATCATGTGGATGAGGATGTGAAAGAAGTAGTGGTAGAGGTTGGAGGAGCTCAGGAGGAGGAGGCACCAGTTGGGGGTACAGGCCTTCCTAATATGACACCAGAAGCTTTCAGGTAGGCATGGGATATTTAGAGTTGGTTGGTTGGTGCTGGAGCCATACCCACAGCTTATGCGAATCAGGTCTTAAATACTCAGCCAACGGTTACTACTACACCAAGGATGGATGCAGCTTCGGGCACAAATGATCTTCTCAGGCCAATGTTAGGCCCAGTGATGACAGGTAATGAGCATGAGATGCTGACTAAGTTTCTTAAACTGAAACCTCCGATGTTTCAGGGTATAGACAAGAGGGGATGCCTATGAGTTCATTCTGGATTGCCATGAGAGATTTCACAAGTTGGGTATTGTACGTCAGCATGGGGTGGAGTTTGTCACTTTCCAGCTGCAGGGTGATGCCAAGCAGTTATGGAGGTCTCATGTTGTGTGTCGGTCCTCTATCCTACCTCCACAGACTTGGGAACAACTTCATGCTTTGTTTTGGGAGAAGTACGTTCCTCGTACCTTGAGGGACAGGAAGAAGGATGAGTTTTTGAACTTGGAGTAGGGTGGCATGTCGGTAGCAGCTTATGAGGCTAAGTTTCATGCGTTGTCTTGTTTTGCTACACAGATGTTGGGTTTCGAGGATGAACGGGTCTGGTTGTTTGTCAAGGGTTTGAATAGTGATCTGCAGGTACTGACAGTGCATATGACTTCTTCAGGGAAGGGTTTTAATGATGTGGTGGACTATATGAAGAAGATTGAGGGATTGAGGCAAGCGGGGCAGGCTAAGGCTTTAGCCAAAAGGCCCCGGAATGAGGGAAATTTTGGTGGTTCATACTCCTGGGGCCAGCATCAGCAGGCTTACTCGGCCTGTACTATTTATTCAGCTCTGCCATCTACTACAGGTGGTCGTCAGGGAGCTCAGTCTTAAGCTCCTAGAGGCCAGGGGGCATCTTATACATTAGCTAGCAGGCCTACTTTGGACTTTGGTTGCTTATATTGTGGTGAGTTGGGCCACTTTAAGAAGGAGTATCCAGATAGGCAGGCAGGTAATCAGGGTCAGCAGCAGACTAGAGTAATGGTCCCGGCAGGCAGAGGTGGTAATGCTAGGGGTCGTCCACAGGGTGGGCGAGGTAATTTCCAGGGAGGTCGAGGAGACCAAGGAAACAGTGGCGCAGGTAGGGGTGCGGCGCAGCCGGCCCGAGAAATTGCCCGGATTGATGATTGGGCACATTGCTATGCTTTTCCAGGAAGGACTGAGGTGGAAGACTCAGATGCGGTGATCACAGGTACTATTCTTGTCTGTGATAAAATGGCCTCAGTATTATTTGACCCAGGATCTACATATTTTTATATGCCTGTTAGTTTTGCATTGGGTATGAATTTGAATTGCGATATCCTTGATTCCCCTATCCATGTATCTACCCCGGTTGGAGAGTCGGTGATTGTGACTCATGTGTATCATTATTGTTCTGTGGTATTTTTTGGGCTACATACTTGGGTAGACTTAGTAATTCTGGATATGGATGATTTTGATATTATCTTGGGTATGACCTGACTATCTCCTTATCATGTTGTGTTGAACTGTAAAACCAAAACTGTGACTCTAGAAATTCCGGGTAAGGATAGATTAGAGTAGGAAGGTGTATACAGGTCTAAGCCAGTTAAGATAATATCATTTGTTCGGGCTAGGAAGCTTGTGGGAAGGGGGTGTCTAGCCTTCTTGGCTCATCTCCGGGATGATAGTGTGGAGTCCCCTCCTATTGAGTCAGTTCCGATGGTGTCCGAATTTGTAGAGGTGTTTCCAGCAGATTTGCCTGGTATGCCTCCGGACAGGGATATAGATTTTTGTATTGATTTGGAGCCAGGCACTCATCCCATCTCTATTCCTCCATATAGAATGGCTCCAGCAGAGTTAAGGGAACTTAAGACTCAGCTGCAGGATCCCCTAGATAAGGATTTATACGTCCCAGTGCTTCACCTTGGGGGGCTCCGATTTTGTTTGTGAAAAAGAAGGATGGTAGTATGTGGATGTGCATAGACTACAGACAGTTGAACAAGGTGACCATCCGAAATAAGTATCCTTCATCCCGGATAGATGATTTGTTTGACCAGCTTCAGGGTGCATCGGTGTTTTCAAAAATCGACTTGAGGTCGGGGTACCATTAGCTAAAGATTAGGCTTGAGGATATTCCGAAAACTACTTTTTGGACTCGGTATGGACATTACGAGTTTCTAGTAATGTCGTTTGGTTTGACCAATGCGCCAACAGTATTCATGAGTTTGATGAATGGGGTGTTTAAGTCCTACTTGGATTCTTTTGTTATCATGTTCATTGATGATATTTTGATCTACTCTAAGAGTAGGGAGAAGCATGCTAATCATCTTCACATTATGCTGGACATCTTGAGGCACCAAAAGCTTTATGCAAACTTCACTAAGTGTGAGTTTTGGTTGACTTCTGTGGCATTTTTGGGGCATGTGGTGTCAGAAAAGGGGGTGATGGTGGATACCTACAAAATTGAGGAAGTTAAGAGTTGGGTCCGGCCTAGCTCTGTGACAGAGGTGAGAAGTTTTGTTGGGCTCGCGAGGTACTACCAGAGGTTTGTGAAGGACTTTGCTTCTATTGCTACTCACCTGACCAGGCTGAAACAGAAGGAGGTACCATTTTTGTGGTCCGACAAGTGCGAGGAGAGCTTCCAAAAGCTCAAAACACTTTTGACCACAGCTCCTATATTGTCCTTGTCGGTTGAAGGTAAAGACTTTATTATTTACTGTGATGCTTCACATTCTGGTTTGGGTGATGTGTTGATGCAGGATAGGAATGTGATAGCCTATGCATCTAGGAAGTTGAAGGTACATGAGAGGCGACTCATGACTTAGAGTTGGCAACGGTGGTGTTTGCATTGAAAATCTGGAGACACTATCTTTATGATGTCAAGTGTGAAGTATTCACAGATCATCGCAGTCTGCAGCATGTTTTCACTCAGAAGGACTTGAATCTGAGGCAGAAAAGGTAGATGGAGTTATTGAAAGATTATGATGTGACCATTCAGTACCATCCGGGTAAAGCTAATGTGGTGGCAGACGCATTGAGCCGGAAAACTATTAGCATGGGTAGCTTGGCTTATTTGGGGGTGTCCAAACGACCACTAGCTAAGGAAATTCGGGCTATGGAGGCCAAGTTCATGCACTTGGGTGTCTCAGACCAAGGCAGGTTGTTGGCCAGCATTGAGGTCAAGGCCACTTTCATAGAGGAAAGAAAGGCAAAACAGTTTCAAGATTCGAAACTGGGCAAGTTGTGAAGTAAAGTGATATCCGGGGAGTCCAGAGATGTCATGTTAGACTCTGGTGGTGTATTGCATTTCAGGGAGAGGATTTGTGTTCCTCGAGTTGATGATATAATTCCAAAAATTCTAACAGAATCTTATGGTTCGCGATACTCAATCCATCTGGGTGTAACCAAAATGTTCAGGAACTTGAGGCAGCGTTACTGGTGCCCCCAGATGAAAAGGGACATAGTTGATTTTGTGTCCAAGTATCAGAATTGCCAGCAGGTAAAATATGAACATCAGAGACCTGCAGGATTACTTTATAGGCTGCCAATTCTATAATGGAAGTGCGAGAGAATTGCCATGGATTTTGTGGTGGGTCTTCCCAAGACATTGGGGAAGTATGACTCAATTTGGGTCATTATTGACAGGCTGACCAAGTCTGCTCATTTCATTCCAGTCAGGGTAGATTATAATTCGCAGAAGTTGGCCAAGATCTACGTGAAGGAGATTGTAAGACTGCATGGGGTACCACTGTCCATTATTTCAGACAGGGGTACACAGTTTACTTCTAAGTTCTGGGGCAAGTTACATGAAGAGTTACGTACACAACTCACCTTTAGCACAGCCTTCCATCCTCAGACTGATGGTCAGTCAGAGAGGACGATTCAGGTATTGGAGGACATACTGAGAGCATGTGTGATGGACTTCGGGGGTCATTAGGACCAGTTTCTACCATTATGCGAATTCTCGTACAAAAATAGCTATCACTCCAATATCGATATGGCACCATTCGAGGCCCTGTATGGGAGAAGCTATAGATCACTGGTTGGGTGGTTTGAGGAAGGTGATGTGAAGCCTCTTGGCATAGACTTGGTGAGGGAAGCGCAGGAATAAGTAAGGGGTATACAGACCAAGTTGTTGGCTGCTCAAAAAAGGCAGAAGGAGTATGCAGATCGTAAGGCTCGGGACATGGACTTTCAAGTTGGTGAACAATTATTGTTAAAGTTTCACCAATGAAGGGGGTTATACGGTTTGGTAAGAAGGGCAAGCTTAGCCCTCGGTTTATTGGTCCGTTTGAGGTCCTTCAGATGGTGGGGCCAGTGGCTTACAAGTTATCACTGCCACCTAGTTTGCCAGGCGTTCATCCGGTATTCCATGTATCCATGCTCAAGCGATACCATGGGGATGAGGACTACATCATCAAGTGGGATGAGGTACTTTTTGATAAAGATCTTCGTTATGAGGAGGAACCAGTTTTGATTCTTGCTCGGAATGTCTGGAGGTTGAGGACAAAGGTGATTGATATGGTAAAGGTTCAGTGGAAGCATCATCTGGTTGAGAAATCCACTTGGGAAACCGAGAAGTACATGCGGGATAAGTACCCTCAATTGTTTAAGGATTCAGGTACTACACTTCTTTTCTTTTAATTTCGTGATTTTGGGTTTGATCATTTGGGGATGAACGATGGTTAAATTGGTATCTGTTGTAACGACCGGGTCCGTCATTATAGGTAGACCAATCGTACCAAGTCTTAGAGTTAGAAAACTTTGGGTTTGGGAGTTTGAAATTCTAGGCTAGGCTAGCCTCAGCTGGTTTTGGAGCGAGGTAGAGTCTAGGGAAATCTGGGTAAAAATGAGTTTCGGTGTCTTGGATTGAGCTAGTTTTCCACGTAGCCAAGGCATAAAGTTGTCCAGGGGACTTTTTGAAATCAAATTTGGGTAAGTAGAACTCCCGAAATCGCGTTTGACGTGAAAGGGTTGTTTTGGGATGTTGGGGGAACCAAGTGTGTTGTGAAATGGCCAAAATTGGAAAATTTACGTACTTTCTACCCGTGATGAGTATTGTCATGTGTGATAGCGGCCACCACTATAGTGGTAGAAATTATCGCTATAGCAGCAGTCAAGGGGTGGTCAACTCACTTAAGACCGCTATAGCGGCTGATGACCGCTATAGCGGGACCGCTATAGTAGGGCGGGGACCGCTATAGCGGGCCGACGTGTTTTTAATGCAGAAACAGCTTTCAAAACATCAGAATTTCACAAGTTTGTTTTGGGAGAAGGGCTGGGCGAATTCAGGCAATTTTCTTCATTCCCCTGCCAAAAAATCGTTCCTAAGGTAAGGTTTTCATTCCCTACACTTTGTACTACGTTTCCTATGCGGTAGAATTGCTAGGAGGGAAATTGGGGAAGGTTAGGATGACCTAGGGATGATAGAATTTTGGGAAGAAGGGGTTTCCAAACATGTATGTTCTTGGGTGTTGATTTAAGTACGTTAAAATGATCATAAACTATTTAATTTCCTATTTTGTCCATAAAAAATGATAAGACTAGGAGAATTAACGGTGAAAAAGCCCAAAAAAAAGGTGGGATGATCATGGGTGGCCTGGTGTTTAGGGATTTTGGTATAATCCGGGTAATGTACAGGCATGTATGTTAATTGTATGCATTATGTGTTATTTTTAGACCAAGAACGTGAGAGGAATCCGGAACAAGGGAAAGCTCGGGTTGAATAGAACTTGGAACATTTGAGGTAGGTGATGGCTTTTGTATTTCTGTGAATGTGTATATTCATTGTACTCGTTGTCTAAGTAATTGTGTTCATTACATTTCTTAGGAAATTGTGTGGAATGTCTAAGTTCGGTTTACAGTCTATGTTTGAATGGTTTTTACTTGTTGGCTTTACAAGGGGTGTGCATTCATTCTATTGACTGTTGTTGTTGATGTTTGATTGGCTTGGGTACCACGCCTGGTACGGGTATAACACATGTTTGGAATGGGTACCACGCCTGGTACGGGTATAACATTCGGTTGGCATGGGTACCACACTTGGTATGGGTTTACTTTATTGCATCCTGCACTGTTTCATTGATTATTGTATTGCATTGGTTGATATTGGTTCCATGAGAGGACCGAGTTGTTTTACTGAATGTGATACTTGATATTGGTTCCGTGAGTAGATTGGGTTGTTATTGAAAAGTGCTATTGATTAGTGGTCCTTGAGTGGCCGGGAACTGTTGTATGACTGTTGAATTGGTCTTGGTTTAGGTCGGGTAATCACTCTTGTGGTATTTGTCTAGAGGGGATTCCCAGATGGGTCTGGGCTAGATGATAAGGTGTGGTGATAGTTATTCTTATTGGTGGAATATAATTGTAAGATATGGATTCATGCGGTAACGAGCTAGGTAGAGACCTGTAGTCTAGAGATGCCTGTGATACTTGTTTCATGTTTGCCATACTTATTACTGGATTTTGCATACTATTTATAGACTATTTTCTTGAATACTGGCTGATGATCCTACCAGTACACACTGGTGGTGTACTGATACTGCACTTGTCTTTCTTTTGGTGAGTACAGGAAATCTTCCAGCGGTTGAGACGAGACCTCAGATTTAGCACCGACGTTTCTGATCTTCAAGGGTGAGTTGTCGATTCGAGCTACCTAGGGATTATCATTAGAGTTTTAGTCCATTTGTTCGGACTTAAAAACTATTCCTTATTTTTGTTGGGGTTGCATCCCCGTACTCTAGATTTGGTTGATGTTTGGTATGATGACTTTCAGTTCTTAGGTGGGGAATTTCCCCAGTTTATTATTAATGATAAGTTTTTGATTAGTGATCTTATGTCTATTGCTAGTTTTCATTTATGCTTGCTGGTTTTAGGCTGCTATTGTAGGCAAGGGTGGAAATCTATTGGTTCGCTCATCCGGGATTTGGGTGGGTGCCACTCATGACGGGATGGGTTGTGACAAATGTACTCTCCAAGATGGAGGTAACGGCGATCGTTATGCAAAACAAAATTTATATTACCCGATAGGATTCGGGGTCGATCCCACAAGGAATTTTAGATTAGCCAAAGAGATTGTAGAAAGGACCTCACAATGAGAGTATATTGTCCAATTAACAAATAATGTAAAAAGGGGGGAATTGAGAATCTGTCACAATTCAATTCCAAACTAAACAATAAAGTAAATGCGAGGTGTAAACAAGAGAGAGGATGACTAGGGATGTGCTTCTGATAGGACTCGAACACGGGTCAAGGTACTTGCTCAGTTGCATAAATTCTTAATAAATAACATAGGTAGCATTGGTTTTAGGCATGAATGTTAATCTTTCGATCTCACGATCATCTATCCAACGGTCTTTGTTCAACAACAATTGTTTAGGCATAAACCAACCAATATAGGCTTTGGGAGGTCACACTATCTCTAGCTTAGACTCTTAAATGGGTGTTTCCAGTGAATTGAGCTATTTCTAACCTCAATCTAAGTGGAATCCCAAGTACCCACTAGCAATTTCACATCCAAAATTATGAACCCCTTTCTCAAGAAAGAACACATTCAATTAAATTAAATCAATGTTTGCAACCACCAATTTTAGAGTTAAAATATGGTGAAATCACTAGACCCATGTCATATTAGCAATTATAAACACAAATAAGCAAGACACATACCTTTTTATCAAGTACCCATCATCAACACATCCCTAGATAATGAGACTTATCCACTCATGCTAAAGGAAGAAGAACATATACCTATAGGGAAATACAAATTCTTTTTCATTAATTATAGCAAGGATCCAATATCCAAGCTCAAATTTACAATTCCAAGGTTAAAAATTGATAGAATGGAATAAAACCCTCTTTTTGACCTTGCGAGAGAAACTTGCTTCAAAACTGAAAACTATTTAAAACTATGAAAACTATGCCAAAATTGGGTTTTAGAATGTTCCAAAAGCGTCACACAAAGTTGGACAAAATTTTCCCTCAGGAGCTGTGCGTCGTGACGTCAGTTTTGCATGTCATGTTGTGCGCGTCACACAGCTCTGCATAAGTGAACCAGAGACTTGATTGATCTTCAGTCGTCATGCAAAGTGGGGTGCGGTTCGCACTAGGCCTTGTGTGTGTTGCATGGGCGCCGCACCCCTTTAATTGATTCTTTTCTTCTTTTGAGCATTCATGTGGAGGGAGGTGCAGACCACACCAAGAGTTGTGCATATCGCACGAGGTCTGCACCACAAGGCAGAATCTTCATCTCACTTGATCACTTCACACTTCAACTCCTTTTGAGCTCCTTTGGGTCCAATTCCTTGTTTTCTATTTTTGACCAAGTGTACTTGTATTCCTGTCAATAAAGGCCATAAGAATCTCTAAATCTTATCAAAATATGGTGATAATTCATGATTAAAGGCTTAATAAGTTGGTAGATTACTGACATATCAAACCCCCAAACTTAAACTATTGTTTGTCCTCAAGCAAGATACTCATAAGGTAAGGAATGAATTATGCTCTAAGCCTCAATCAAGGCACAAAAGATTAATCTATTCTAAAAACTAAGAAAAATAATAAACAAAAAGACTCAAAAAAAAGACTCAACTACAATGCTCATCTCAATTTGGCCCACCATATTATCACGACAATTGATCATTTCAAAACCTTTTCAAAAGGACTTCAATTCTCATTCAAAATCAAGGGAATTCATCATTCAAAATAAGATATAAAGCTTCTCAAGTCATTGGCATGGACCATAAAGGTTTGCCTCGAGATTCGCCACACAACTTGTCTTATTCATTTCTCTCAATTGAAATAGAGACTTCATGTTTCAATTCGAGTGTGTGATACCACTCACCACAAGAGAGAATCCCACTCACAATCATGCAATTCACAATACAGGGGATTAGAAGAGAACCGAAAAGACTCTCACTCTCTCAGGGAAGTTCAAGTGCACACATTTCAAGCTATTGGTTTGCCCTTCATGTAAATTGCCACTAATGTAGAGTGGCCAAGCTTGGAATCACTAAGGACTTTCAGGTACGATATTGGCTACGGCTAAGGTGAGGGCTTCATTTGGATCAAGTGACTAAACCTCCCTAACGCTCTTTCTTATCATTTTGAACACCGCTCACATTTTAGAACTTTGACTTCACCTTATATTTTCCACACACATCCCAAGCTTTTCCCTTTCAATCTTGATCATTTAACCTCCTTGTAACTCTTTCACTTGGTAGCACAAATTATTTTCTTTTCATTTTTCTCATTGAATTTGAACTTTTGGAGCAAGTTTTTCAATTCAACATCCTTGCACTTAAAGTGCATTCCTTTTCTTTTCCATATTAAGCACATACACCACCAAACTTAGGATTTTTCCTATGTTGTCATTTTATTTTCCCCTCAAACTTAGTATTTTAGCCTATGTTTCACTTTCAAGCCATTAGGGAGGACGGATGACAAGATAGAGGTTCCAAAGAGGTCAAGGTGTCAAACAAGGTGCCAAAGAATAGTCAAAATCTCAAAAGGGTTCACTAGGATTGATGTCAAGGGAAGTCATTTGGCATAAAGTGGCTATTCAAAAAGGGCCTAAGATCATATTTCAAGCTCGGTCACATCTAGAATTTTTCCTTGAATCATATTCGGAGCAAGTTCTAGATGACACGCACGCATGAGAATCAAGGTATAGCCTCACCACACACGATATCACCTCACAAGAACATTCAACAATAGTCTCAAAATCAATTGGGACAAATGACTTTTGAAAAGCTATTTTGAGTTCATTATACACTCGTCTGTGAATTGATCAAGCCAAACCGCAAGTGTGCAAGTCATGACAAGAGAATGCTTTCCTAAAAAATTCATTTTCCCTCTTTCCTTTTTTTTTCAAAAAAATCCTTGCCAAGAATTCTTTTTGGTGGGTCCATTTTGAGACAAGCAAATCACGGACTCAAATTAAACTAAAACTTGGCATTTTCCCTTAAGAAAGTTTCCTCTCAATCTATCATAGGGAAACACCAACCTGGTTCGACACAAAAATAAAAGAAAAGAAAATAGAGAAAAATATTTGCTCCTTGGGAAAGAACTGTAGTAATAAGAAAACCCTCAGAATTTATTGCTAAACTACTATTAACAAGGTTATTACCAAATTTGCACTCTCATGAATCATTTGAAAAACAAGCCTTGGCATAGGCCCTTAGAGCATTTGTAAGGCACAGGTAGTTAAACAATGGGAACGTGTAAAACTAACCCGGCACACAATCAAAATATAAAAATAAAGCCTGGCGAGGGAACAATTAAGCATAAAACATACAAAAAATAAACCCGGCAAGGGAAATATTATCACAATCATCCAACATGCCCGACAAGGGCAAAATAAAAATCTAGCAAGGAATTAAAATTGTCAAGTCCCGGCAAAGGCAATAAAATATCTCAAAACCAACACGGGCAACCAATCAACCAAATCAAATAACACCACCTCCCCTCATAAAAATAACCATTACCCTCACTACTTTAAGATCAAGTAAGGAAGGAAAGGGTGTAACAACTCCTTGGAGGACTATACCTCATCATCTGCTGCCTTTTCACTAAGACCAACACCAATCTTTTGGGAGTGCGCAGAAACTGTGGACTCTTTGAGAGCCTGCTGAAATTCTTGATCTAGTTCATCTGCTAGCAATGCGTCCTTCTCACCAGGTAGCTTCTCCTAAGCTTCTAGAGATGCAAACAAGTCATCCATAGGACCACGAGTGTGATGGGGATAAGGCAAGGTGCTCAAATTTTCCTCCTAAATTGGAGACTTCCCTTTTGCCTTAGCCACATCCTTCTGGATCTCCTTCACAGCTCCCTCAATAGTGTCCACTTATTTGCAGAGTTTGGTGATTCTTTCCACCACTCCATTGATGGCCTTTTTGACAGCTGCCTCAATCAACTCGGGAAACTTGAGTGCCAAATCACTTAGTTGACTTTCATGATTATAGGTATTGTCAACCATATCCTAGAGATCACTTTTGGTTAAAGGTCCTCTGGGTACATAAGTTGTTGGGGTATGTGCTTCTGAGCCTGCCTGAGAAGGAGAGGAAATAGTTGCTTCAGCATCGAAATTATCAACCTCAACTTCCCCCAATGGCTCAGTCTTGCGCCTTTTAATCCTGGGAGCATCCCTGTCTGTCTTCCTATCAAGGTCAGTCATCCCAATAGTATGTGTAAAATTGTCACAGCTAAGGATGGGGACATCAGCTTTAGTACAAAGTTTAGTAATAAGCACCGGAAAGGGTAACTACAATCACAAAGGAATCCAAGAATGAACTGAAAACAGAATTCATCAATCTCATGAAGGTTGCCGGTGCATTGGTCAATCCAAACAACATTACCAGGAACTTATAATTCCCATATCGAGTCTTGAAAGTTATTTTAGGTAAATCCTCAGGCCTAATATTCAGATGATGATACCCAGACCTAAAATCCTAGCCCAAACAAAGGATATGATTTTCACTGGTTTAGGCTTATACACAATTGTCCACTCTATTCTATCCATACCCGATATCTCTAGAGTTATTATCTTAGAATTACAGTTCAACACATTGTGATAACGAGACAGCCAAGTCATACCCAAAATAATATCAAAATTCAGCATATCCAATATGACCAAATCTACACAAGTCTAAAAACCCATAAACATAACAGAGCATAAATGATACACATGGGTCACTACTACAGGCTCCCTAACCAGAGTAGAAACATAAATAGGAGAATCAAGAAAATCAAAGATCAAGCCAGACCCAAGGCAAATCTAGCAGATATATAATAGTAAGTGGAACTCGAATCAAATAAAACAGAAGCAATCCAGTCACAAATGAGAATAATATCTATTATCACAGCATTAGATGCCTCAGCCTTGGACTTGCTTGGGAAGGCATAACAATGAGCTCTATCATCACTGCTGGCAACCTCTCTAGCAGGCTGCGATCTGCCCTTCCCTATGTTACTTTTACCTCAGTTTCCACCACGGCCTCCCTGATTATTACTTCACCCACCCCGTGGAGGACCTCTACTATTACCACCTCCACCTGCTAAAACCACAGCCTTGTCCTGTTGCTGCACCTGGTTACCTGCCTATCTCAGAGGGAACTCTCTCTTGAAATGGCCCAGATCATCACAATGGAAACAATATCGCTCAAGAGAGGGCCTGTTGGCCGAAGAATAAAAATCTCTCAGGCCTCTAGTAGCTGGAGACTGCTGAATAGCCCCTGACTGACCACCGGTAGAAGCTGGAATGGCTGACTGAATAGGACGAGCCGAATGAACCTATTGGGGAGCCTGGAATAACAACCACTGAAATTACCCACACTCTGGGAATTCTTAGCTAATACTTTAACCTGCCCAACTTGCTTAACTCCCACTAGTTTCTTCACATAGTCAGTCACATCATTAAAGCTCTTCCCTACCGAAATCATGTGAACGGACAGGACTTGTAAATCAGTATTCAGGCCCTTAACATACAAATGAATCCTCTCTCCTCAGTGCACAATAGTTGGGTATTATAACGAGCCAAGGCATGAAACTTGGCCTCAGAAGCTGCAACAAACATATTGCCCTGTTCAAGGGCCAGAAATTCATCCTTCTTGTGACCCTTAAGAGTACGGGGCACATATTTCTCTAAGAACAAGGCATGGAACTGAGCCCAAGTCATCAAAGATAAAGCTAACGAATGACACTCCAGATGGACCTTCCACCACTGCTTAACATCACCTTGCAGTTGGAACGTCACAAACTCAACCCCATGTTATTGTACAATCCCCAACTTGTGCAACCTCTCATAGCAATCTAAGATGAAATCAAAAGCATCCTCATCTTTTGTACCATGGAATGATGGAGGTTTTATCTTTAGGAACTTAGTCAACAACTCATGCTCGGTCCCAATCATGATAGGGCCTAATACCGGATGGAAGAATACATATGTACTCGAAGCTTCATCCATCCATAGAGATATGGCAACAACGGAATAGGCACCCAAAACTTGAACTGCTGGCATAGTGGGGTGGGCTCCAGTACCTTCCAGTCCACTCAGAAATGCCAACACCTGCTGAATCACCTCAGAAGATATAGGAGGAAGTCCTGCACCTCCAATCGGTGTTGCCACCTCTAGTTTTGCGTCATCCCCGTCTACCACCTCAACTTTCTCAACATGATCCTGGGGTGAGGGAGGGGTCTCCATCCTCTGCGTAGCCGCTGCCTGAGCTCCACCCTTGGCAGGTGTTACTCTACCTCTTCCCCTACCTCTACCTTGCCCACAAAACATCAATCCCGCAGCTGGAGTTGTTGCCCTTGCTCCATTCTATCTAGTATTCACCATCTGCGGACAAAATAATAAAGGAGGTCAGATACCAATTTGGATCGCCAGTTACCAATTAGAATCAAGTTATAGCATGAATAAAGAAAGAAGGGATAGTTTCCTAAAGTCCTGTAGCTTCTCGAAGAAAAGTACAGACATCTACATACCATTCTGCAAGACTATACTACACCCATTTTGGTACAATGAGATCAATGAACCTAGGGCTCTGATACAATCTTTGTCATGACCTAAACTGCTGCGAGTGGCACCCACACTAAAACCCCGGTGGGAGAACCAACTCACCAACCAATACTTAATCCAAACTAAGTAGCAAAATCCAATTTCATTAATAAATCCATGATTCACATCTAAAAAGTAAAGAATAGAAAATTTGTATAAATATTCTCCTAGAATCTGAAAGTTGTGTATCAAAACTCTATTCATATCTGAAAGATGGGGATGCAATCCTAAAACATAAAAAGTCTAAGTCCAAAAAAAGGACTAGAACTAGCAGAAGAATCCATGGTAGCTCGAAAGATACAGCTCACCCTTGAATTTGGAAGTCGTCTGAACTATAATTGAGGTCTCACAGCAGCCGCCAAAATATGCCCTATACTCAACAAAAGAAGAGCAAGTGCAGTATCAGTACACAAAAATAACAGTGTACTAGTAGGATCATCAGTCAGCTCTAAAATTCAAAATATGAACATACAATCATAACTTAATAAAATAGAACAACATGTATAAATCAAGTTAAGTAAATACAAGCAAGACTCCCAGTCATCAACCCGACTTAACCACCAAATAAGACATGTCCAAAACCACAATAACAGACATAACCAATTATGTCATGCCTTTCAAGTAACCCGGACCATCCAAGGATCCCTAGGACATCGCCTATGGCGCTCAACATGCTACCTCAATTTATACAAGAAACTATCTTAGCTCCTAAATGCACCAACCCCGCCACTCATTGACCAACATGTAATAATAACATCACAACAAATAAGCCCAGTTCACTCATAGAATCCACACACATAATAATTAAACTCGTACCAGGCGTGGTACCGCCAACTATAAATAAATTTGTACCAGGTATGGTACTCGAGCCAACTGATAAATAAATCTGTACCAGGTGTGATACCCGAGTCAACCAATGATCTATACCAGGTGTGGTACCCGAGCTAACTAAAGAATCACATATATCAAAATAATCACAATCACAATGAATAACATACCATACTTGTACAGCCAACAAGCATTTAAAATAGGTTCATTGCATGAGATTGGCACTTAAGATATCATTTAATATTCATTTCCTATTCCCTGAACACATATTGTGCAGGTAATACTAATGAGATAATTATTATGCATAGATTATACAATTGGGTTTACAACAACCATCACCTACCTCAATCCAAGCCTAAATGCTCTACTAGACCTGAGCTTTCCCATTTCTTGCAACCTTATCTTGATTGTGGTCTAAGAACAAGAATGTAATACAGAATCAGCCAAAATGACATATAATATCGCAGATTACAACTTGATCTCGAACTCCAAGGCTAATTTTATGATCATTCCCCCATTCTAGGGTCTTCCTACCATAATTTCTCCTAATTACTATCAATTCCATGGTTACACTAGTGAATTACGGTAAAGGAATCCTAAATAAATAACTTAAACCAAGAACCCAAGGTTTTACATTCTAACATTCCCTTTTACACGAGAAAATTCAACCTAGGTTTAGTTAAACCCTCCCCAAAGCCTGTAACTACCGATTCTAAGCCATAGAAATTAAAGTACTAGTTTATTGGGATAAACTACTTACCTTAGCAAAGTATTTTAGTGGAAAATCATTGGAGTTTGCCCAAAATTGCCACAGCCCTCCCCTAAACGCTCTTGTGAAATAATGAATGTTTTTGGAAAAATTTTGCAGTTACAGCAATTAACCCCGTTATATCAGCCTAATCTCGCTATAGCGGCACCGCCATAGCAGAAGCCTCCCACTATAGTAGAGTTGACTGACTCTGATTCCTGCTATAGCAGGAATTTCTATGTTGTAGCGGCATCGCGGTAGCGGCCAGTCACCTACTATAGCGGGTGTGGTGAGACAAAAACTCAAAAATCCTCCCAGTTTTTCCTATTTCACAATACACCCTCCAACCAGGATGTCCCAGACCAACCCCTTTATATCAAGTTCGATATAGGGAGTTCTACTCACCCGAATTTATTTTTAAAAAGTCCTATGGACTCCTTAACGCCTTAGCTAATAGAAAAATAAGCTAAAACTTAATCATTTTACTCAATCCTTCCCCAGATTTCATAGATGTCACCTCACTCGGATTTCATCAAAGAATAGCCTAGCCCAACATTTTAAACTTCCAAACTTGAAAGATTTCTAACTCGATTTCTTGCATGATTAGCTCATTCATAACGACAGGAGGGTCATTACATTCTTAATATTTTATTATATACTATATATAAATATATATATATATATATATATCGCGCGCGCGCACGCGCACACACACACATATATATATATATATATATATATTAATCAAGAGATATAATTTAATTTTTTTATTTTAAATAGAAATTTTTAATTTATTCACAATATTAATTATATTCTCGGTGCTAGTAAAAAATATAATAATATTTTATTTATTTGACTAATGAAATTTTATAATTTAATTATCAAATAATAAAATAATTAATCCATTAACAAAGACCAGAATACTCGTTATTGTACGACCCCATAGGTTCAATACTAAGCTGGTAGTAAATTGATTATATTAATATACCAGTCAAGGTTGGCGTCTATCAATATTCCTTAATGATCGGATAGCATAACGTATACAATTTACTCTCAAGAACCTGTAGAAGAATAATATAGTATTTTTTTTGTCCTTATAACTCTGGATCACCCTAGGATATGGTCTGACTGTCAAATCCCAATAGGTGATCAACTATGTGTACATGCCAAATTATAATCGACTATTAAATGACCTAAAAAACTCTTTTCTTCTTTCATTCAATTTTCATGGAAAAGGTCGTGATTAGTCATTTTTAATACATGACAATATAGAGCTTAAACTCATTACCAAGAGTTGACAGATTTTATCTTGAATCAATCATTAATTCTACAAGCATTGAATTATACTCAATATTCTTTCAACTATTTCCGTATGGACATGGGTGTTCGGTATCAAAGTATAATAAATAACTTGTTAATTACCATGATGATCTCAGGTCAAATAAAACTCTTACATCACATTCTTCAAGATAATATCCTAGTGACAGTTTATGGTAATTCTAACCATTAAAAATTATCTGGTAAGTTTGTCCAATGATCATTTCTCCATATGCATCATCTATGTATGTGATTTAAGTGAGATCAATTAATTTTTATCTTATCCACCACATACATATTGATTTAATCGGATTACTAATATCCTAATTAGTAATTCTACGATCAAGAATATTTTTAGATTAAGTTATAAGAAATATGACTCTCTCATTATCATGATCTTCATCATGATGTCATGTCCCAAAACTTAATCAAGGACCTTATCATATTAATCAAATAATTTGATGTAACTATGAAAAAGAATATAAGATGTCATATATTTTCGTCAAATAATATTTATAAAATATGTTCAAATCATCACAAGTGAGATTGAATCTAGGGCATATCCACTATATCCCTAACAGTTTTCAATTTCTGAATAATTTTTGTAAGGAGATTATAACTATATTCTCTAATTTTGGTGGGGATGTTGAGGATAGAAGGCAAATGCAGCTTGGAAAATGAGAGAATATTTGTTTGGTAAAATCTAAAAGGGACATAGGATTTCGAGAATTAAAATCCCTTAATCAAGCGTTATTAGCGAAACTCGCTTGACAAATTTTAACCCAAGAAGATTTTCTACTTTTTAAATTTCTCAAAAGTAAGTATTTCATCATACTTCTTTTTTCAAAACTATGTGTTCTTATGCTAGCTCATGAATATGGAAGAATATTATTTGGGGTAGAGAACTTTTACAAAATGGTATTAGATGGAGGGTAGGATTTGAAGAAAGTAGTAAAGTCTAGACGGACCCTTGATTTTTCAACTCTATTGATTTCAAATTTGGTATTCGTCATGCTCAACTGAATGTAGCGTTAAAAGTGAATAACTTTATAGACCATAATGCCTACACATGAATATACAAAACCTTCAAAACTGCTTCTGTCATGATGATATCCAAGCAATAGTATCTATACTAATTTCTACCACTGGGTTATCTGATAGAACTTTTTGGCATCATACTAACTTTAAAAATTATTAAGTAAATGGAGCTACCACTTAGCTAGAGAAATTGTAAGATGTCGATAAGATAGTAGCGAGAGACCTCAATCTAGCCATCAATCTTTTTCAAAAAATATTTGAGAATTCTTATGGTCTATGAATATTAAAAATAAATATAAATATTTTGTTTAAAAATATATTTTGAATGTGCTTCCGAGTAATAATATTTTTTCAAAAACATTAAGACATATTTGTGATCGGTGTAAGGTCTATAGTATAGAAAGTGAAACTATTATTATATGCTTTCTAAATGCCTTAATGCACAATTAGTTTAAATTTTTTGTCCCATTAATTGACCTAATATAGAAAACATTATGCACTTTTCTAAATGGTGAAATGTTACTTTTGTTAATGCTAATTAATATCTGAATTCTCTTGATCTTGCTAAATTGAGTGTTTCGATCATGTGACAAATTTGGATGGCAAAAAATTCAATAAGCTTTAATGGAAAAATTAATATATAACCTTGTGAAATTGTAAACAAGATACTCTTTGATTTTCATGAATATGAAAATAATTTGTTTAATACTTTTTCTCCTTCGTTTGTATTTTATTGTACTAATGTAGAAATATTATTGTGGAAGAAGATGGTGTTGTTATATTTGGAGATGCTAGTTTACAAAAGGAGAAGAAGATGACAAGCATTTGAGTGGCGACTATGGATAGCTGTGATAATTTCCTTCACGACTTTGGCACCATAATTCAATTTGTTGGGTCATCGCCACTGAAGCATTAGAAATTCGTACATAGTTGAAAATGCTATGAAAAATGAATGGTCAAAGACGCAAATTTTAACGGATGCAAAAAATATGGTGAATATGATACTAAAAAGAAGTATAGTCTTATGAAAAATAGAGATTACTTGTGAGGACATTCGTAAGCTGATGAGTTTTGTTTGAAAATGTAAATGTTATACATATTCCTAGATCTTGAAATATGCTAGTGCACAATTTAGCCAAATTTTTTATATCGTTATAACATAAGGTTGTTTGATTTTCTACTTTCCTAGTAAGATTGTAATTGATATTGTATCACCATTTAACTCGTTGAAATTGTTTATGCATTAATATAGTCTGATTATTGCTCGATAAGAAAAAGATAATTATGAGCATGAAGGCTTGTTAACTAAATGTCGTCTACAACTCACAACCCCTTGAATTCTCAAATGATAGTGAATGATAGATAACTATGATTAGAATTCTTAGTCATAGTTAAACTTTCAGGTGTAAAACAGAATCGCTGGTTAACTTATTCATGTCAATCTTTCCATTTTATTGTGGTCGTCTCTCTATTTTATTTCCTTTCCTTCAATTTTTCACAATGTGCGTTTATAAATGTACATAACTCTTTTTTAAGTAGATATTTAAAAGGTCATTCAACTATAAAAAATTATGTAGGAAAGTTATTTAATTTTATTTTTTATCAATAGAAATTATTTAACTTAGAGTTTTTCTCTTATAAAATCAGTGAATCAAATTTATAATTAAAAAAAGAATTCTATATGACAAATTAAAACAATTCTTTATGTCATGTACAGGGGCGATTTTACATGATAGAAATGGGGCATGTGAACCTATGGTCTCTCCGTAAAACTAGATATTTTATATAAATATTTTTAAAATTAGTATAGTTTTATCTGCTGACACCCATTTTACAAGAAGGATAAATGGAGTACTTGATTAGAGATTTAGTTATTTACCTAGAGGACTAGGGATCAATTCTCACTTAATGCATTTTTACACCCGACCCACAAATCATTGGTTTAAGTATGTTCTTACCTTATTAAGTTACTTAACCATGATAAAAGATACTATAATTTAATATAAACATTGGGTACAAATAAGTACTTATCTTGATTTAACTGTTCAATAAAAAGTAGAACCTTATTTTCAAAGAGACACTTGAACTTTGTGGAGGTTACATTGCCCCATTACATAATTTTAAATTAATATTATAACACCATTTTTAGACCACTTGGCATAAAGAGTGTATCCACTCTCTTAAAGAGCGTGAAGACTCTACAAAAAGAATTATAACTTTATTTTTAGAAGTTTTTTCTTATAAAATGTTTTTTCTTATAAAATATTTTTTCTTATTATTCTAACTTTGTTTTCTTATTTTTTTTCTTTACCTTCTTCTTTCTTCTTCGTAAATATCTTGCCATTTTAAACGGACCCTGCCACTTTCAATGCCACCATTTTCACCTTAACTTTTCCCACCTTCTTTTATTATTATTATTTTAACTCTCTTCAATTTTAAGTTCTTGTCCCAAAATATTCTCTAAATTTTGAACAATTTTATAAAATCCAATAGATTTCAAGATGATTAAGAGGTATCATTTAATTTTTTTATTGAAACTTCAATTCAGCTACTTAGGATTTTTAAGGAATTCATTGATTCTATTATAAAAATCTTCATTTTAATATCACTATGTATCATACTTTTAAAAACCTTCATTTGCAAAAAAAATATAAAATAACATAAATTAATTAATGATATTCCTAAAATTTTAAAATAAATTCAAAAAAAATTAATTGTATGATTAATAACTTAATAAAAATCAAAAAAATAGTAGAGAGAAAAAAAAAATGAAAAGCTTTAACTGGTTATAGTAATGGCCAGTGGAAGGAGAGAGAGGTTAGGTGGAGAAGAAGAAAAATGATATGAAGTAGAGGGGTTAGCTCGAGAAGAAATACATGGAGGGGGGAAATTAAGTAGGAAAAAGAAAAGAAAGTCAAAAGTAAGGGAGAGGAAAGAGAGAGAAAAAGAAAAATATAAAGAGAAAGATTAAAAATAAAATATCTATATTTTTAATTAAGTTGATACGTGTCAAATAATAATTAGTGTGTGATTAGCATTTACATTTTGAAATTGTTATTCGTTCAAAAATGATGTAATAATATCAGTTCAAAATTATTTAGTGAGGTAATATAGGACTCCTACAAAGTTTAAGTGTCTCTTTGAATATAAGGTCCTATTTCAAGGGGGTAATAATGTATTTTCTCATAAATATATGACTGAACCAACCCATCCAAGCGAGCAGGGGCGGATCTACGTGGAAGGCAGATGGTTCATTCGAACCCCCACACCAAAAAATTACACTGTGTATGTAAGGTCAAAATTCAAATTTTTTAACTATATTTGTGAAAATGAATCCCTTTGACACATCCAAAATGCTTAGCTCGCTGGCTCAGGGGTTTCCGTTTTGTCCTCGAACAAGCTTCACTTCCAACATTATATTTTTTCCTTTTTTGCTTTGGCTTGGGCAGCTTTATTATTGAGTTTTTCCTTTCTTTTTTTTGTTAATTTATTTTTGTTCCACGTTCTTTTTTATTTTTTATTCTTTATATCTCTATTATTTATTTTATTTTTAAGTAATTTTTTTATGTGCTAACTACAAGTTACTTTTTATTTTATTTTATGGTATTTCTTTCCTATTATTTTTTTTAATTTTATTCTCGAGAAAGAAAATTAGACTAAATTAAACTTAATTGATTTATTAATTATTTATCTTTTTTTCTTATTAAAAACTAGTAAATTAAATTAAATGAACTCAAAAAAATCGGCTATGCCATTTAGTAACTCAATTCTTACACTTTTTAAAAAAATTATGATTGAAGGGCAATTTTGAAGAAAAAATAAAAAGCTTAAATATAATAGAATATTGTGCAAAGTAAATGAAAAAAAAAAAACACAATAAACTTAAAGAAAGCTCAATGGAAAATGATAAAAATAGGAATAAACACATAACGGGGTATGAGAAGGTGAGTTAGATTTAGCAGGTTAAGGTTAATTTTTTCCTCCCCTTTCCTAATCCATTTTTCATCCTATAATTTTTATGTATTTATTTCTTTATATTTCGAACTCTTTAGTGAAAATTCTAGCTCCGCCATTGCAAGCGAGTTACACATTTATAGAGACAATTGATACCCATGATGAAAATTGATAGATGCTTCAATATTTTGCAATAAACCTTGTTCATGTACAAGCATTCAAATGAAATAATTTTGAATTTAGTAGTTATTTTATTCTTTTTTTGTGTTTTGCTAACTGAAGAAAGTTGGTTCCCATTACTTAACTCAGGGATCAGGTCCTTAGCACAGTTCCACTTAAAGTAGTAAGTAAATTAACACACAAAATTTACGTGAAAACCCCCCTAACTCCAGAAGTAAAAAACCACGAACTCAACTTTACTAACAACTTCAAGTTTTATGATTACAACTCAATAATCAAAGGAACTAACTCTAATACCTAGCCTCAACCAATAAACTCTTATTGTTTCTTCTCTCAAAACTCTCTCAAACTCTCTAACTCTCTCTCAATCTCTCAAGAACCAAACCCACTTCTTGTTACAAGCCTCACAAACTCTCTCATTATATCTTAACAACCACGCAGGGTTGTACTAAGAACAACTCTCTCTTTGTCTTTTGGGAATAGCTTGCTTGAAATCTCTATTGCTTGAGAATACTCATTCTCAGCTTTGTGCAATAGGTCTGGCGAATTCTTCTTTGCTCCATTGCTTTTATAGAAGTCTCAAACTCTCCTTTCCTTGATAGGAAAGATGCAGTCCTTTCCTTGTAGGATTTGGACATGCTTCAAAATCGAATTCTTTTCATTGTAGGACTTTGATACGCCTTTTGGACTCTCCTCTTATTGATAGAAAAGCTATCAACCATTCCTTGTTTGACATGGACTGCCTTTTATAGTTAATTTCTATAATTATACTTTTACCAAAAATAGGTTTTGCCTCATTATCAAAACTTGCTTGACAAGGTTTCTTTAATTTTCCCCTTTTTGATGATGGCAAACTCTATCCTATTTTTGCAAAAAAACTGTAGCATTTGATCCATGTAAACCTCAGCATGATCCATGTCCTATTCTCTGTTTGTCTTCATTGTCAGCGTCATCTTTTTCCATAACTAGCTCACAAGTTCTTCCCCCTTTTGACATCATTAAATATGTAAGGAAGCTGCTAGGCCCTCCTTTAGTTCACTAGATATGTTCCCCCTGAATAGGTGACCCCTTGAGGATCAGATTCTTGAGTGCTGTCCATGCAGTGCCCTTATCTACTTTTGAATGTGGTCCTATATCAATCTTAGTTAATCACCTTGATTTACTGTGCTCCCATCTTGCCTCCTCATCCTTCTTTGATGTAGGCTCTCCTTTCTTGTCAGGAACTATAGCTGGTTGATCAGCCCAAGGGCCAACCTGTTCTTCTCAAATGCTTCTCTTCCCAGAGCTTTAGTAAAGATGTCTGCAATTTGTTTATCAGTTTCACAAGGCACCATTTTGATCAGCCTCTTTTCAACATAGTCTCTGAGAAAGTGACGCCTCACATCAATGTGCTTAGTTCTCTTATGCTGAACGAGATTTTTTACCATGTTAACAGCTCCCGTGTTATCACAAAAGATAGGAATGCACCCAAGATTGATGCCATATTCACTGAGTTGTTGCTTAATCCAGAGCAATTGAGAACAACACAAAGCAACATCTACATATTCAGCCTTAGCAGTTGACAGTGCAACAAAGTTCTATTTCTTTATAGTCTAAGGTACAAGACATGGTCTCAAAAAGTGTGTCATTTCGAAGGTGCTCTTTTTATCCACCAAGTATCCATCATAGTCAGCATCAACATAGCCAATAAGATCAAATGAGTCACCTTAAGGATATCAAAGAACCATTCCTTGAGTTCCTTTGAGATACATCAGAGATCCTATCATTTCTCTGAATTTAGTCTCAGCTACACCAACTCCAGCATCATCTTTGTCCAGTTTTGTAGTGATGACAATAGTAGTATCATTTGTCTTGGCCCCCTCCATAACAAACTTTTTCAAAAGTTCTTTGACATACTTCTGTTGATGTCTTGAGGTTCCAGCCTTTGTTTGGTGAATTTGTAATCCCAAGAAAAAGGTCAGCTCACCCATCATGCTCATCTCAAGCTCACTACTCATCAGAGATGCAAATTCTTTGCTCAGCACATCATCAGTAGCCTCAAAATTATATCATCTGTCAGACCATGCTCTTGGGGCTTGCTTTAGTCCATACAAGGCTTTGTCTAGTTTATAGGCATGCTCAGGTAGCTCAAAATTTTCAAACCCTGGGGGAAGTTTCACATATACTTCCTCCATTAGATATCCATTCAAGAAAGCACTTTTCACATCCGTCTGAAATAGCTTGAACTCCATGTGATAGGAAAAGGCAATCAACATCCTTATTGATTCCATCCTAGCAACAGGTGCAAATGTTTCATCATAGTCAATACTTGAATCCCTTTGAGATGCCTTAGGAACCTCCTTGCAGCTTTCCTCAGGAGCTCTTTGTCATGTACTTCTGCTGATATATGGATGTTCCCCCTGAGACCTGTACTTCTTCATGTCACACACATTCCTCCTGTACCAGTAATATCTTCAGATTTTTTAGTTTTGGGGCCATCTTTCCACCTTGAAGTTTTGCAGGAGAGAGGAAATTGTCTAAGTTTTCAGTCATGTGTCTAGAGCAAGCACTATCAAAAGTGCCAACGCTTGCTCATTGCTCTCTTCATTTCATGCACAACAGTCAGTGACTCATCTTGGGTACCCAGATAAGCTTGGGTCCCCTTTTATGAGTGAAGGGATGAATCAAGTCTCTCTTGGCCTATGATGGAGAGCATCCTTCTCAATTCCTTAGACTTGGGTCTGTTGACATGGTTCAGGTTCCTTTGCTTGGATTTCAGGTGAGTTGGATATTGCCTTTTGAGTTTGTTGGGAGCTTTAAAATTTCTTTGATCAATTTTCAGATGAGTTGAAGGTTGACTCTTGATTTTTGCTGACAAAGTTCAAGTTTCTTTGATTAGTTTCCAGATGAATTGGACATTGACTCTTGAGATGTCCTTCCTTTCCACATGCAATGCACACCATATTCATAGAGTAGTTTGCCTTACAGACCTCAGGTTTAAATCCTAGCCCATGCTTGGAAGTGGTCTGACTGCTCTGAATGTGAGAGAGAAGAGTTGGGGATTTTGCCCATTTTTTATTTTGTTCCAACTCAAGATTGGCTTTATTCAAGTCTCTTGTCAGAGTGTTATTTCTTTCAGACAGTTCAGAGAGACTTGTTTTGAGATTTTTGATATTTTCTTCCAGGGATTATTAAAGAGCAGGGGCCTGATTTTTTTTTTTCCAGAAAACTCTTTGAGGGAGTTCTTTAAAGAGACATTATCTTCCTCAAGACTTTAACTTTCCATTCTTAGGGATGCATAATCATTAAAAAGGTTTTCTTTCTCAGCACATACTGAATAATATGCCTCTATGAGAACTACTGAGAGAGTTTCAAGCTTTCTCTTGGAATAGCTATGTAGGTTGGGCCTGAAGTCAGATAAACATGCCTTAGTCTCATCTTGATTAGTGCCAATGTCAGGATCAGAGCATGCCATAAGGGAAAGAGTTGTTTCAGCTGACTCTTCTCCTTCTGAATCACTTTCAGTGTCACTCACAGCTAAGAGGGCAAGAGTGTCTTCTTTCTTTGCTTCGACCATGTTAAGTAGTGATTGATTATGGGGATCCTCCTCATCATACTCATCACTATGTTCTCCCATAGCAGCTAGAGCCTTCTGAACTGCTAAGTCAGCCTCTTGAGAGGTCATCTTCTTATGAGATGGAAGGGTGATCTCCTTACTTTGATATCTGAGATTTTCTGTGGTAGCCTTCTTGTGTTCCATTGCCCACAAGGGATAAAATTTGATGAAGTGATATGGACTTCTACACTTGTGATACAGCTGAGCATCTCTTTCTTGAACTTTGGAGGAGTTTTTCTGAAGGTTTTGACCCCTTTTGAACATCCTTTGAAACTTCTTGGTGACCAATGCTAGATTTTCTTCCTCATAATCAGCAACCTCAGTGTATTTGAGAGATATAATTTTATCCTTTCTTTTAGTTCCAATGTACTTCTCTTGATTCTTCTTTAGTTCATAGGTTGTCAGATTTCCAATGAGTTCATCCATAGCCAAAGTGTCTAGATCTCTAGCTTTAGTGATTGCTTCTACTTTGCTTTCCCATGATTCAAGCAATACTCTTAGAAGCTTTCTAATAGCCTTTCCAGTAGGGATGTGCTCTCCTAGGGAATGAATTTTATTGAGTATAGCAGTAAACCTGATGTGCATGTCCCGAATAGTTTCTCCTTCCTTCATTCTGAAAAGTTCATACTGCCTGTTTAGATTGTCTATCTTGGCCTTCTTTACAGCAGTAGTGCCTTCATGAGCAGTTTGAAGAGTGTCCCATATCTGCTTAGCATCTTGACAGGAGGAAATTCTATTATATTCATCAGGTCCAATGCCACAGATCAGAATTTTCCTAGCCTTGGCATTGTTTTGAATAGATATCTTGTCAGTAGCATTCCATTCTCTCCTATCCTTTGGAACTTGTTCCTTCCCATCAACACCTGTCTTCATGGGGATGGTGGGACCATCTAGAATGACATTCCACAAATCATCACTTTCTCTCATTAGATGATCCATCATCCTATTCTTCCACCAGCCATAGTATTTTCCATTGAACAAGGGTGGCCTTGTTTGAGAGGAGCCTTCCTGCGGTTGGAGAGGTAGCCATTAGATCCTTTTGAAGTGTTAACCTTTAATAAAAAGACCTGCTCTGATGCCTATTGAAGAAAGCTGGTGCCCACTACTTAACTCAGGGACCAGGTCCTAAGCACAGTTCCACTTAAAGCAGTAAGTAAATTAACAAACAAAATTTACGTGGAAAACCCCCTAACTCCAGGAGTAAAAAACCACGAACTCAACTTCACTAGCAACTTCAAGTTTTATGATTACAACTCAATAATCAAAGGAACTAACTCTAGTACCTAGCCTAAAACAATAAACTCTTAGTGTTTCTTCTCTTAAAACTCTCTCAAACTCTCTAACTCTCTCTCAATCTCTCAAGAAGACAAACCCACTTCTTGTTACAAGCCTCACAAACTCTCTCACTATATCTTAACAACCACGCAGGGTTGTACTAAGAACAACTCTCTCTTTGTCTTTTGGAATAGCTTGCTTGAGATCTCTATTGCTTGAGAATACTCCTTCTCAGCTTTGTGCAATAGGTCTGACGAATTCTTCTTTGCTCCATTGCTTTTATAGAAGTCTCAAGCTCGTCTTTCCTTGATAGGAAAGATGCAGTCCTTTCCTTGTAGGATTTGGACATGCTTCAAAATCGAATTCTTTTCCTTGTAGGACTTTGACACGCCTTTTGGACTCTCCAATGGAAAGTTCGACACAATTGGGATTATTTTTTTTAATTGGAAGCAGTTACTAGTCATGATCTGGTATGTACAGAATGAAAACTTAATTCTCCTCTTCTTGATAGGAAAGCTATCAACCTTTCCTTATTTGACATGGACTGCCTTTTATAGTTAATTTCCATAATTATATTTTTACCAAAAATAGATTTTGCCTCATTATCAAAACTTGCTTGATAAGGTTTCTTCACTTACACACATCATTTTCGAGGTAAAATTTTAAACCCGTCAAGAGTTGTTAATCTTTTCAGAAATAAAGAAGAAGCCTTTTATCAAAGCTAATAGCGTTAGCAAGAAGTAAGAAGTTAAAAACTAATACTCGCATGTATATATCAAAAATAAGAATTGGGTGTAAGATATCGCACTACTAGAAAAACAGGGAAAACCGACCTCAAAAAACCGACATCCGGAGGTCGGTTTTCCCTGAAATACCGACTTAAAACCGACTCACAAGACCTAGTCGGAAAAGGCTATGTTGGTTTTGTATACCGACATCGTGAGGTCGGTAAATACTTTACCGACCTCCGGATGTCGGTTTTAATTTTAAATCCAAAAATTAAGAATTTAATATATATTTTATTTTCTTTTATTTTCGACTTCCTGAAGTCGGTTTCTTTTTAAAAAAATATTATTAAAAATATAATATACTGACCTCCGGAGGTCGGTATTGTTTAATTTCTAATTTATTATCTTTTTGGTGTTCCGACCTCCGGAAGTCGGTATTACTGAATTTTTAATTTATTATTTTTTTGGTTTTTCGACCTCCGGAAGTCGGTATTACTGAATTTTTAATTTATTATTTTTTTGATTTTCCGACCTCCGGAAGTCAGTATTAATGAAATTTTAATTTATTATTTTTCTGATATTCCGACCTCTTGAGGTCGGTATTATTTAAATTTCATTTTCCTATTTCACTTGATTCCGACTAATTGAGGTCGGTATTTTTTGTAAATTTACCAAAAATACCGACTTCCTGATGTCGGTTTTCTGGAAAAATTACCAAAAATACCGACATCAGAAAGTCGGTTTTCTGGAAAATTTCCCAAAAATACCGACCTCAGGAGGTCGGTTTGTTGTCGATATTTTGCCATAAAATTGGCAGTAAATTGCTGCAATTTGAGTTGCCCACCTGCATATTGATAATGCATATATTCAACCAAAACCAGCTCAAATAGCTGTCAAGACGATATTTTTCTATATTTACGTTTCACTACTTCAAATTAAACTTAAAATACGATCAAACAATCTAAAAAGTGTACAAACTATATATACTAAGTTCAAAATGTCTAGTAGTTAGGTACAACACAACTACTCATCATTAGCATCATCATCCTCATCCTCATCCTTCACCCTCCTCACCCTCCTCACCCTCGATATCAGACTCATCCACTAGGCATCGACGTTTATCACTAGCACAATGAGGAATAATCTTTCCCGACTCAAAAAGAGATTTTAACTGGGACTGAAGCTCCGCATACCTCTTGTTCTCTATCTCCTTTGATGCTGCAATCTGTGCAATCTGCTCGTCTCTTTTCTTCTCCCTTTCGGTTGATGCAGCAAGCTCGGCAGTGAGCATAGATATCTTCTCCTTCATTACAGACACGACCGCTTTATCCACATTATCGAAGCCTGAAGATGATGGACAATAAAACCAGGATTTCTTCTCCGCAAAAGCCTTTTGTGTGTAACCATAGACTGAACCTCTTACTGGTTCACCCGCACTCTCTCGCCAAAATTGTTCTACTTGTTCATCTGTAAGCGGTGTGTCCTGACTTTCAGGAGGTTGAGTACTACGGTACTCCTGAATTCTTTGCACAAACGACTCCTATATTTAAATGAATAACTCTTAGCATATGAATATAATAGATAAAAGAAAAAAAAAGAATAAAAAAAATAGTTTGAATGCAGTTCTTACATGTGTCTGTTGAGCACGTGTCTCACACCAACTTTCATCTGTGGAATTTTTTGGCGTCTTTGTGTGACAAACTTTGAATAACTCTTCCTGTGTTACAGGCCTACCCAAGTCTTTTTCCTGCAAACAACATGCATATAATGTGATTATTAATCTCCAAAAGCTACTTATCAAAAAGGATAATTTTATTTAACTAAATTAAGAAAATATACCATTCTCTTCTTTCTAGTAAGCTGGCTAATGGCCTCACCAGTGTGCAAAGAGCCGCCCTTATCCGATGCTCGAGCCTTTTTCCCGATCTCCCTTTTAACTTACTACACTTCACTATTTTAAGTCACTAGTTCAAAATTCCAACTAACAACTAACTACACTTTACTTATTTTAAGTCACTAGTTCAAAATTTTAACTTAATACAACTTCACTATTTTAAGTCACTAGTTCAAAATTCCAACTAACAACTAACTACACTTTACTTATTTTAAGTCACTAGTTCAAAATTTTAACTTACTACACTTCACTATTTTAAGTCACTAGTTCCAAATTTCAACTAACAACTAACTACACTTTACTTATTTTAAGTCACTAGTTCAAATTTTAACTTAATACACTTTATTATTTTAAGTCACTAGTTCAAAAATTCAACTAACAACTAACTAAACTTTATTATTTTAAGTCACTAGTTCAAAAATTTTAACGTGTACTAAACTTCATATTTTAAGTCACTAGTTTTCAAAATTCCAACTAAGCAACTAACTACATAACTTTACTTATTTTAAGTCACTAGTTTCAAAATTTATTAACTTAATACAATTCATATTTTAAGTCATAGTTTCAAGAATTCCAACTAAACTAACTAAGTACACTTTACTTATTTTAAGTCACTAGTTCAATGAAGTTTTTAACCTTACTGACACTTGCACTATTTTAAGTCACTAGTTTCAAAATTCACTAACAATAAACTACACTTTACTAATTTTAAGTCACTTAGTTTTAAAAGTTTTAACTTACTAACACTTTACTATTATAAGTCACCAGATTCAAAATCCAACTAAACTAACATACACGTTAACTTTTTTAAGTACTAGTTTCAAATATTTACTTCACTACACTTCACTATTTTTCAAGTCACTTTCAAAATCAACTACAACTTAAAACTAGCACTTTACTTATTTTAAGTCACTAAGTTTCAAAATTGTTAACTTAATACAATTCACTATTTTAAGTACTAGTTTCAATTTCAACTAACAACTAACTACACTTTTACTTATTTTAAAAGTCACTAGTTCAAAATTCAACTAACAACTAACTACACTTTACTTATTTTAAGTCACTAGTTCAAAATTTTAACTTAATACAATTCACTATTTTAAGTCACTAGTTCAAAATTCCAACTAACAACTAACTACACTTTACTTATTTTAAGTCACTAGTTCAAAATTTTAACTTACTACACTTCACTATTTTAAGTCACTAGTTCAAAATTTCAACTAACAACTAACTACACTTTAACTTATACACTTATTTTAAGTCACTAGTTCAAAATTCCAACTAACAACTAACTACACTTTACTTATTTTATAACCTTTTTATACGTTACACTTTTAAGTTTCATTTGCTATTTGCCCTTTATTAGCATAAACTAAAATTTTCAACCTCTTTTTTACTTGTCACTTGTGATAGAGCAATATGATTACATAAAGTTGTTCATGTATAAACATTATTCTCTTAAAAAATAACTAAGAAGAGATAATGAGTGGCCTTGATTTTTGTTAATGGCTATGATTCCAAGGCTCCCCTTCTCATCCACTAAGAAGAGATAATTCCAAGGCTCCCCTTCTCATCCACTATATATCAACGTTTCACATACCTATTATGATACAATCACAGACAATTTGCCAACTCTATTAGCTTCAAGCAGTAGGATGGAGTTTCCAGACTATGCAGAGCTGACAGGGACTTCACCTCTTCAGTCCAAATGTTAAAGGAGTAAATGCTGTCATTTTTTCCGCGATCCATCCAATGAAGAGCACCACTAACGTTACTATTACTAAAGGATTCACATAGAGGTTCTGGAGCCTCACCCACATTTCTCCATTGGATGTAGAAGCTGCTATGTGATTGAAAGAAAAGGCACCTAGGTGCATTCTGTTGTGTTTAATTACTTAAGCACCATATTATGACAAAAAAAACTTCCATTACAATTGCATAAACAAAAAGATCATCCACGTACAGTGCTCGACAATTACATAAATAAAAGATTCTACGATTACACATCAACCTATGGCAACTGACCTACACCTTGATTCAAACACCCAAGTTGCATTCTAGATAATATAATAGAACCTATAATAAAACCACACAATAATACACTAAAGCACATTCTCTCTACTCTGGCCTTAACCAATTTACTCCTAAGTTTGTTCACCTTCTCCTTCTCTTTGTCAAGCTCAATTTCCAATCTAGAGATCAACTCCATTTCTATTTTTTTTGCTTCAACTGTCGCACGATGCTTCTCTTCTGTTTCATATACTTCCAATCTATTTTCAGCTTCTCACAGTTATACGAGTTTGGAAACCACAAACATGGACCATGGAACAATTTCATCGTCCCTCAGACGCAACGTGTTCTTGGTCCCAGGTCCCACAGGAGGTGCACGTGGGATCTGGGCTAAATTTAACAGTCCTTTCTAGACAAGAACTTACCTTGTTGGACCCCCACCGGAGCAGCAACAGAGACGGTGATAGGCGGCAGCGGCAGCGACAACAACCTTCAGCAGCAGCAATGGCAGCAGCAGCGGCAGGAGCAGCGACAGCAATGTGGAGCAGCAGCGGCAGCGGCAGCAATGTGGAGCAGCAGCGGCAGCGGCAGCAATGTGGAGCAGCAGCGGCAGCGGCAGCAGCAGCGGCAGCAACCTTCAGCACCAGCGGCAGCGGTGGAAGGCACCAACAGCGGCAGCAGCGGCAGCAGCGGCAGCAGCGACAACGGTGGAATGTATTCGAGGGAGGGGGCGCCGGAGGTGAGGGTGGTGTGAGTGTGAGTGTGAGTGTTAGTGTTAGGGTGTTAGGGTTTTAGGTAATAAAATTAAAAAAAAAAAAAAAAAAAACCTACCACTTGAGGTCGGTATTTTTAAAAAATAAAGTATTTTTTTATAAAACCGACCACTTGAGGTCGGTTTTTTTAAAAAATAAAGTATTTTTTGATAAAACCGACCACTTGAGGTCGGTTTTTTTAAAAAAACTAAAAGTAATTAATAAAAATTATTTAATCATCAACATATTTCATAAACTCGAATACATTATTGATTCGTTACATTACTCAATGATTATGCTACTATACAATGTATTTCATACTACTTGAATGGATTATCAATCGATTAATTATATTACTCAACGATCGTCATTGTATAGTACCTCATATGTACGTAATACAATGTATTCCACTAGCTACTTGGATGAATTGTCGATTAGTTAATTAGCTTTTGAATATGTACTATATATATAAACATACATCACTAAGACGAGACATATATATTCAAGATGATGGACCATTTAATATACAGGACTTGATTAATTATATTACTCTATGATCGTATATTACCTCATATATGTACGTAATACAATGTATTCCATACTACTTTGATGGATTATCGATTGGTTAATTAGCTTTTGTATACGTACTATATATATACGTACAATATCGCCACAAAAAAACATATATTCAAGACGACAGATCATTACTATATATATAGGACTTGCTTATTTACATTACTCAACAATCGTATATTACCTCGTGTGTACGTAATACAATGGTATTCCACTGCTTGGATGGATTATCGATTAGTTAATTAGCTTTTGAATACGTACTATATATATACGTACAATATCGCAACAAAAAAACATATATTCAAGACGACGGATCATTATAGTACATAGAATAACTTGGTTAATTATATTCAATGATCGTATATTAACTCATATGTACGTAATATACAACATATTCCATACTACTTGGTTATGGATTATATATCGATTGGTTAATTAGCTTTTGAATACGTACTATGTATATACGTACATCACTAGACGAGACATATATTCAAGACGATGGATCATTATTATATATAATATATAGGACTTGGTTAATTACATTTCTCAATGATCGTATATTAACTCATATGTACGTAATATATGACGTATCCATACTACGTATTTGGATATGTATTATCGATCGGTTAATTAGCTTTTGAATACGTACTATATATATATATACGTATATACATCACTAGACGAGACATATGTATATTCAAGACGATGTATAAGTTATGAGAGAATCTATGTATTATCTTATACAGGATATAGAAGGTGGAATAACTAATACTTGTATAATTAATACATGAATAACTAATCTCTACATAACTAATACATGTATAAATAATATATAGATTACCTCATAACTAATATCTACATTACTAATACCTATATAACTTTAACTAGCTACCAAACGACCCCTTAGTGTTATACACAATAGAAAAATAGTGATTATTACAAATATTTTAAAGGTAATACCGACATCCGGAGGTCGATTTTATTCAAAATAATTAAATAAAAGTAAAATACCGACCTCCGGAGGTCGGTATTACCTTTAATTTTAATGAAAATAAAATTAATTATGTTAAATAAATAATACCGACCTCTGAATGTCGGTATTAATATTATTTTTATTTTATAATATAAATAAAATAATTAAATAAAAATAAAAATAAATACCGACTTCGGGAAGTCACTATGAGAATAATTTAAGGTAAATAAAATCAATTATGTAAATTTAATATTACCGACATCAGGAAGTCGGTATTAATTTGTTTTTTTGTTTTTTATCTTTCAAAAAACCGACATCCGGAGGTCGGTTTATTTAAAAGTTATTAAAAATATTTCTTTTTTTCATTTTTTTATATTTAATTGAGATAAATTTAAATTTTATTTTTTATTTACTAATTCGATACCGACTACAAGAGGTCGGTTTTTCTTTATTTTATTTTTTTCTGGGAAAGTTTCCGACCATCGGAGGTCGGTATTTGGTTTTCCCGCATTTTTTTTCCAAATAAACCGACATCTTGAAGTCGGTTTTCTTAAGAAAATAAAATAATTTTTTGTTTTTAACAATACCGACTTCCGGAGGTCGAAAATTACCGACTTCCATAGGAGGTCGGTAATTTTGAGGTCGGTATTCGCAGTTTTTTTAGTAGTGTGGGTCAGTTTTTAATTTTCTTTTATTTGTGCGATTTATGTCTATATGACACAAAATAAAAAAACTAATTTAATTTTTCATGATATATCCGTTACTTACTTTGTGGCACAACTAATATGTATTCATATGAATATCACTTTGAAGATAAAACATTCCTTACCAAAAACAACTTCATATTATTTGTTCAAACCCACACTTTTCATTCTTGTCAATCTTTATCATTTAAAAGTTTCGTCAACTCAATTTATTATTAATCTTAATTAATATACATTTCTTTTTAAAATTATTTTTCACTCACCAATCAAACATCAAAACACTTAACGAACATGAATATCAATCGAGGCAAACATAGGCTTATGTAAAATTACGTCCTTCATTTAGGTTTGATTTGACAAGAAAATTAATAAGAATAATGCTCTGACATATATAATCGATCGAGCTATCTAAACGAGAACTCAAAAGAGGTAGTATATATTTCACCGTTTAATTTCTTGTTGATCAAATCCTAACGAAAAAGATGCTGAGCTCAGGACCACTGGTGCCATTAGGATTCATCATGTAATATGTCTCCGAGTCTTTCGATCCAATAGTCCGTTCGAAAAATGCTCTCATGTAAGTAAGCTCTCCTTCTGGGGAGTCGTTCTGAGCGGGCAGAACGCCGGCTCCCATGGAGACAGCATGAAGGTTCTGCATGACCTTTAGATCATCCTCTGTAGGCTCTCTCTTCACAGCATACCCAGCTTTTCGGCCGTTACAGTACATGGTCCATATGGGTTCGTCAATAAGTTTGAGTTTCTCGGAAGGGTTCTTTTCACACTCAAGAGCAATTCTAACGAGTCCGGAACCCATGTCTTGGAGTAGCTTACCAGTATGGATTGAAAGTTCCAGCACAAGCAACGGAACGCCTCTGGGATTTTCTTGAATTGCAAGATTAACCCTAGCTTTTCTGAACCCAAAAAGGGTTCCTGTCATCTGTTTTCCTCCGTGTATGTGTCCTTCGTGGAGCCGGTTTCCGTGTAGAGAAACCGGCATCTTACATGGAGGGCTTATTACCGGAAATGAACGGAAAACTGACTTGACACGTCGGAAGAGTTTTGTGGATTTCCATTGACCTTTCTTGTGAGATGGTTGCTGCAAGAGAACCGGAGCAGCAGGTAACCGAGATGGCGATCTATCCGGAGCCACCACGTTTCGCGGTTTAGACGGCAGTGGTTTTGGTGATGGCATAATTATGTGTTAATTTTCTTCAAAAGTCATAACAAGAAGGGAAATATATGATATGCCATGACGGTAGACGTGGTGTTTTTTTTTCTTTTTTTTTCTATATTATGGTTGGTGGGGTCTGGGGAATGTAATAGGAAGAAGATGAAGTGGAAAGCACGTTTCTGTTTTCCTCGATGTCTTATTTTGTTTTGTTTGAGGCGTTAAGGGCCAATTTTGACTTGGGTCAAGTAGTTTCAGCTTTTTAGTTTTAATAATTTTTTAATTTCAGGATTATGTTAAATATGAGTGCAGTCATAAAATCAAAAATTGAGTAACTACTCTTCAATTTGAACAGACGTAAAAACAAAAAAGAGACAGACTTCAACCACATATCAAAATTATTATTAACAAAAAATTTGATCTTAAATTTACAATAATGCGTTTATGATTATATAAAATATGTCATTTAGGGTAAAATAAAAATTTCCAAAATTAAGTGTTTTTAATGTAAAAATTAAAAGTATTGTTTTTTTTAAAACATATTAAAAATAAATGAGTAGTACTAGATAAAATAAAACAAATGGAGTAAGTTTCTATGAAGCTTCGCTAAAAAATCCAAGGTTCAAATATTGAAGCACATGGCTCAATATCCAATCTGACAAGATCAAAAATATTTTACCTTTTAGGAATACATTAATTAGCTTTTTCATATTCTACAAGAATAGGAAGTTTCTTTCTTTTACACTGAAGAAACATTTATGAAGGGTTAAAAAACTATATAACTTCCTTTTACAAGATTGACTTGCAACCATGTACATTTGTATCTTATGCTATGCTCTACCACTATCAAACTTGTGACTTGTTTACTAAGCAGGTGCGGTTGAGTTAAAGTTGACATGGAACATTTGTGGACGGTGCACGCGAATATAGACGGCAAGAACCATCTTTAATCTCTTTATTTTATGTGGCAATTATTTGTCCCCTAAGTTTCTTCAATCCTCTATGTTTGAGGGTATATATCTACCTACATCAGATTATGCTGAAGTTTTGTTCACTCTCACAGTTTTTTTATTTTTTTTGCTTTAACTACTTACATGACTAAACAAACATACCTAGTATGTATATTTACTCAACCTAGCTATAATTTTCTAAAAATTACATATGTTGTTTGAGGGTTTTTATTCTCCTAAAATTCGCTACTCTCCTCCCTCTCCCCCCTCTCCCCCTCTTTCTCTCTCTATTTTCATTGATCCGGTTATCCGAAATCCAATTAGCACTCAAACCCAATGCGGAATCATGCAAAACCAAATTCACAGGGGACAATCCCAATTTGTCAATCACTTTCCCCAACACTTCCCCGATCTCTTCAGTACCCAAATCAACGGCCTTAACAACCTTTCTTTTCGAAACCCAAATTTTATTTTCCTCATATAGTTCACATATCCCTGCTCAACTAGCTGATAAAACTCTCAAAAGATACCCTTTTAATTATAATTATCCCTAGGGGCGGCTCGACCATAAGGTAACTAAAGCAATGGCTTGGGGCTTCAATTTTTTGGGGGGCTTTCATTTTTTCCTAAAGAATATGTATTCTATATGTATATTATTAAAATAATTCTCATGTACTGTTAAATTTAAAAAGAAATTTTTGAGTAGAAAATAATAATAACTTCTTACCTTATTTGATGTGGGGATCATTGTAATAATTGACAAATAGAATAGTTTTTAGGTAATTGTGGAATCCTTTCTTACGTGGCTACCTATTTTATTGCCTCATTTATAACCTAATGACTAACATGAACTCACGTTATTATTCCTATATACTTACTTTTTTTTCAATCCCCTTTTGTAATGACTCTTTCGGTCATATTCACTTTTTTGCCTTTTTTGTACTGTTAGAGCTTGCCTGTAGCGGCCCCAAGTCATTTATGATTTGCTAGAATTGGTGGTTTAGTGTTCAAGCTGTTCGTTAGGTCGTTATAACCATTTCCCTATTTTAGAGCTTTAACTTAGAAAATTATTGACTTCAGTCAACATTCTTAGCAAGCAGCCTCAGAATCAAATTTCGACAATTTCGTTAGCTTCGAAGCATGGACTTTGGCACAGTTGGACATTTAGTCTGGGCCTGGGAGCTTTCGATTTATTTTTTTCTCACTTTCTAAGATTTCAGGCCATTTGAAGTTGGTTGATTGACTTTGGTCAACATTCAGAGAAGACGACCCAAGATGTTACGTTAGCACTGTTAGCTCCAAAATATTGACTTTAGGTTAGAGGGACCTTTGGTTCAGGTCCCGAGGCTTCGGAACTCATTTTGGGCCATGGGGTTCCATTTTAAAAGAGGGCTAGGTTGGTTTTGGGTGTGGGCTCCATTTTTCATTATATCAACCTCTATTAAGAATTTTGTCGATTCCTTGAGTCTGGAATGCCTTTTTAGTTGAGTAGCATGTTTAGTTTGTGTCTGCGGAGTTCTGGATGACTTTCGAGGGTCCATATGAGCATTTTAACTTAGTTGAGTTTTTACTGGTTCTGGTGTATCCGCTTTTGCTGTAGAGCACCACATTTGCGGATATATCTCCATATTTGTGGAGTTTTATCTATTTGGGGACCTCTGCTTTTGCGGACTTCTGTCGCTTTTGCGACGTTTGCATTTGCAGAGATTTTTCTGCTTTTGCGGAGGTACGGGTGAACAGCGACCTCCGCATTTGTGAAGAAAAGCTCCACTATTGCGGAGATCGCTTGTATTAAACATCCCTCTTTCTTCTTCAAGCTCTTTAATCTAAATTTCACCATTTTCTCTTAAAGCTTCAAGCTCCAAATCTGTGTGGGCTTATCTACAAGCGTTGGGGTGATTATTTCCATTCCTATGACCAAGTTTCCATCTTCAATTGTAAGTTTTAATTCTCTAATTCCATTAATTTCCTCTCTTTAACTTCTTCTTGGTTCTTGAGGTTTTAGGGCTGTTTAGGGCCCTTTCTGTGTCCGTTTTCTGCTCAATTTTTGAGCATGCGTTACTGGTAATGCTGGAAACTTCCTTGTAGCTTTCATTTCCAGTCTTAGGTTATCAGGACCACGGTCTCGCTTTTGACTCGAATTTTGATCTGGCTAAATTATTAGCCTTATGGGTACCGTTAGCTTCGTATTGACGAGTAGATTATTATTTTGATAGTTGTTTTGCTATTCGGGACTTCTTGGAGCAGCTCGGGCTTGGACAATGTCTTTCTAGCAGCTTTGCGTTGGATGTCAGGTAGGTTACGACTTACCTACCTTAGACTTTGCCTATATATATATATAGAATATAACTGTATTATTTAGCATTCTTGGGTTGGGTTTACTAGGTTGGCACCCCACACCTTGTCTGTTTTCTTTTGTCCATCTTATTTCCTACTTTTGCTTTAGTATTCGAACTAGTTTTGTAGTATTACCCCTCACGGGACTGTGTGGCCTTTGTATATACCTTTGAACCATAGATGGTGGGATATTTTGGGAAATGTCCATGAGTCCCGGACATTGAATTCTGATATTGAGCTGGTTATCTATGCTGTAGAGCAAATTGAGCCTGTGCAAGGTCGATAGGTTGATTGTGAGCTGTTGGGCTATTGATTGTACTCGAGCATATCATCATTATCATGCAAAAGGATTTTCTGCATTTATTTATTACTACTATAGTTGCAGGCCTAACTACCACTAGTTTTATAAACCTTGTATGGCCTCGAGTGTTTGTTTTTAGTATTAATGGCTTAAAATGGATTTAAAATTTGTTTTTATGATTTTCTTGAGATAAAAGAGATTATATGATGATTTTCGCACTAATTTTGAGGCGATACTAGACTCGACCGAGCCGAGTACTAGGCATATTTTTTTTTTACTAATTTTAGACTTGAATAGACTCCGGGCACCCATATTGGGTTTTGAGATTTACTGATTTAGACCCAGATAAACTCCGAGTACTCATATTGATGTTCTAAGATTTACTAATTTTAGACCCGGATATATTCCGGACACTCACCTTGAGATTCTGAGATTTTGTATGTGATCGCGTAGACCTTTATGGACGTTGCCAATTCGGACCAGGGGCTACGAGCTGCGAGTTCTAGAGGAGGGGTATACAATGTAGTAGAGGTATACGAAGGACTCCTTCCATGCAACATACCTACTGGGCCCGCGAGCACCAGAGGAGGTACATATGGTACCAATGGCACACCTGATCATATCATATCATTCATTATGTGTATGGTTCCATCCTTGTTTGCTGTTTGTTGAGTGTACGCTCCGGTAGTATGAGATGTCGGAGGGTTTATTTTCACTTGTATGTGTTCCTCTGGTGTATGGGCACCCGTTGGGGCTGTAGGTAGATTAGCTTACTCGCTCCTATTATAATAAGTAAGTAGCCTTTCCGATCATTGGTCGATTAGCTTATTCTCTTCTATGGTAGTACTTGTGAGGTTGCCTTTCTGAAAGTTCTTATCTTATGAGTGGTATGGTTAGCATGATTGTGTTAGTTGCTTTTCCTTCTTTACCTTTTTATTTGAGGTTACTGGTACACCACTATGTTCGTTAAACTCTCTGTATATATTATTTTTTCAAGGATCCAGGTGCGTTCTCTATTCCTTTACCTGTGTTCTGTAATATATATCTTCTGTGGCTAGCGTAGTATACTTGTATTCTCCTTGTCTTCTATCTGTTGCTAGTTTCCGTGTGCTTTTCTCTGTTTGCTTCTGTGACTACTTCTTTTCTATCTGCTATATACTGCTTTTATATCTTATATATGCTCAGTCAGCCTATGATACCTACTGGATGCCCATTGCTTTGCAATTAGTGCTCATACTACACTTCTGCATCTTCCTGGTGTAGATCCTAGTGTGAGCTATCGTCGTTCATTGCATGAATACTCGTGGAGCTTTTGGACATCCGAGACTAGGGTGAGCTCTTGACGATCGAGGCTTGACCCTATCTCTTCTTTTGGTACTGTTTACTCTTTTGTTTATTCAGAGACAATTGTATATTCTTATTTTGCACCTTCTAGTACTCAATATATTTTAGTAATGTCTCCTATATTTTCGATACCAGGTCGTGGGATGGTGTAGTTTCTTTATTTGTATATTTAGGTTGCTTTCCTTCTGCGTTACTTTCTTTATCTGCTTCCGCTTATTTCTTCTGCTTGTGCGTTCTTACTTAGATAGTAGCCCATTACTAACCACTTCGGGCTACGAGGGTTGGTTCGCCTATAGGGGGATTGTAGGTGTCATCTTGACCTGAGAAATTGGATTGTGACAGCTTGGTATCAGAGTTCTAGGTTCGCCAGTGTGGTTGGAACAAGAGCAAGTGACTAATAGAGTCTTGCGGATCGGTACTATGACGTCCGTATCCTATTTGCGGAAGGCTATAGGGCATTATTAGGAAAAGTTCCCTATTCTTAGCTCCTTATCGTGCTTTCTTGACTCTATTAATTTATAAACTTCATTATTCAATTCCTTCTCAGATGATTAGGACGAGTACGACAACGGGTGATGTCAAGGCTCCTACGCCTGTTGGTACTGTGCATCCTCTAGCGCCAGAGGTTCAGATTGGGAGCATACCGCTTCAGCTAGGGGGTTTGGGGCCAACCTAACATGTATAAATAGTTACAAAGTTGAAAAATCTCCTTTTCTCACAAAATGAAGGCAAGTACTTATATTTGTTTGTTGTGTGGGAACGTTATCCTATAAAAGTATGGGATCATTTTTCTACACAAATAGTAGTGCTCAATAGCTGCTATGTATTTGTATATATCCATCTAACAAGATTTTATTTTGGATAATTATTTTGATGTTGTAGGTGACCCTAAAAGAAAATCGATTATCTACATTAAGTTATTCGAGCTCGAATTTTAGGTATGTAAAGGTCATTTCTTTCTTTTTTGGCATAATTCCTTAAGATTTGAAAACTTTATGTCTAGCATGTCATAGAAGAGTCGATTGTTAGATGTCTCTAAAATATTGTTGGTATTATTCTTGTTATAAACTCATATCAGGTAATGTCGGTTTTGTGTCAAATTGAGGAATAGAAAGTGGAGCATATATTGTTGTATTTCATTTACTTTAGTGGAGAGTATTTCAACATATCTTTTCTCTGATTTGGATTAGAAAAATTATAGTATATGGCTCAGCTTATTGATATATTATATCTTGGGGTCTATACTAAATATGTAAATTATGTTGTTTGCTAAACTTCTAATGAAAAACTTTACGGACTTAGAAACCTAATTTCTTAAACGATTACTGTGAAAGTGTTGTATTTTTTCTTTGTCCTTATCACTTAGTTACCTTGAAAGTTCTATTGTTCGTATGATCACTTATGCTAGAGAATCAACTAACAATTAACTCATCAATATATTTTGGGACAACTAGATATTTAAAGGGATATGGACAATAATAGGTGAGCTTCAAGAGTGTTTGTGATTATGTTTTTTTTTTAACTATTAACAATCTTTAAAAGATTAGCCCAATAGTCAATCAGTGAAGTGTTGGTCTTGTTTTTTTCATAGCGATCTACGTATTTCTATTATGAACTGCTGGATTAGCTGAGATTGTGGTTCAGACATTATTTGTATATTATTTGTTCACATACATACACATAGTGCATATGCATTGCATGTCATGCCCTTGGGACTAGGATCGAGGTGTTCGCCTACACCACATACATTGGATTGGAGCGTTCACCTACACCATACATATTAGATCGGAGTGTATGCCTACACTATATGCCGTTAGGCTATGCATTGGATCGGGGTGTACGCCTACATCATGCATATTGAATCGGAGTGGCACGCGTACCCAACATATGCATTGTATTGCATTATATTTTATATGATTGTGTACTATAACTTGATTTATTATGGTCACCTGAGTATGGAGGATATGAAGCTTGGTGTATTGTTAGTACTGTGGTGACGTTTGATGATTCAGGAGCAGATAGGTTGGCTGTGAGTTAGTAGCAGCAGGTTGTTCGTATCATAGTGTTACGGTTGGCGGATCTGAAGTAGCATAAGGTAAGATTGTTTGAGGCTATCATTTGTGCTGTTCGGATTGCATAACATTGCATACCATTCATTATCATATGATTATTGCTTGCACCTGACGATCTTATGGGGGCTTGATTAGGTTGTTATTTGATGGTGATAAGTTGGTAGTCTACCAACTTATTGAGCCTTTATTCATAAAGTATTGTCATATTTTGATAAGATTTAGAGGTACTTATTCCTTTATTGATGCAAATGCAGGTACTCATGGTCACAAGTAGAAAACAAGGATATGAACCCAAAAGAGCTCAAAAGGAGTTAAAGTGTGAAGGTGATCAAAAGAGAAGAAGAATCTACCGAGAGGTGCGGCCACCATACGACACGCACAATGGCTGGTGCGGTCCGCACCTCCCTTCGCGTAACGCCCGAATATCAACTGAAGTTACTGGTCTGAGATTTGGAGTGGTGCGATGTGCACAATGCATGGTGCGACAGCATGTCGCATCGCACCACACTCGAGGGGCATTTTTGTTAATTTTTATGTGACAATTTGGGAACCTTCTAAAACCCAATTTGGGCATTGTACTCAGTAGTTCTGAATAGTTTTTTGAATACTTTTCCATTGATAGAGGTTTCCAAGGAAGATAGAGTAGTAATTGCTATTTCTCTTCTTCAACCTTGTGAATTCATCATTATTGTACAAATTGAGCTTGGATAATGGATTTTAGCATACAATGAATGGAAATTTAGATTACTCAATTGGTATAATCTCTTATTTTCTTAGCATGAGTGGCTAGTTTTCTTGTCTAGGGATATGTGTATGATGGATCTTTGAATTTGGGTATGAGTCTTGTTTAATTGTGCTTATAATTGCTAAATTGATATGGGTCTATTGAATTTTCCATGTTTTAACTCTAAAATTAATGGTTGCAAACATTGATTGAACTTGCTTGGTTATATTCTTGCTTAAAAAAGAAGTTCATGATTTCGGATGAGAATTTAATAGTGGATAGTTGGAATTTCCAGCTAGATTGAGGCTAGAAATAACTTAATCACTGGAAAATACCCATTTAAGAGTCTAAGCTAAATATAATATGACTTCCCCAAGCTTGTATTGGTTGTTTTGTATTGAACCCATGGTGCTTGAATAAAGATAATGAAAAATATGTTTGGAAGATCTAGAGATGGAAAAACATAGCTATAATCAATGCTACCCATATCGTTTATTAAGAATTTGCATGATTGAACAAGCACCTTAACCCATGTTTGAATCCCATTGAAAACATACCCCTAGTCGTCCTCTCTCTTGATACAAACTCGTTGTTTACTTTATTATCTTGTTTGAATTGCGATTGTGACGGATTCCCAATTCCCTATTTTCTCCCATTTTACTTTTTATGCTATTTGAATGAATACACTATTGGTGATTAATATACGACAATCTTTTGGCGACTCATCCATTCTCTGTGGGATCGACTCTGACACTCACCGGGAATATATATTTTGTTTTACTCTGACGATTGCTATCACCTCCTTATGGTAAGTGTTATTTGAGCGTTATAAAAAATGGCACCATTGCCAGGAAATGGTTTTTGAGTAGCCATTTGATTAATGTTTGAAATCACTTTGTGAGTTTTGTTCATTTTTACTTTGTTTTGTTGTTTTCACTGTTTGAACAGGTCACATATAGAAATCCCTCAAGAGCCACTGCCAAATACTTCTTACTTGTCCCATGTGCACTTGAAAAAGTGACTTTAGCAGACCGTAAGTGAAATATGTAGGGAGCCGAGGGAGAAATGGGTGCGACCTCCGCTAAAATAATTGATGAATGGAGGAGGAATGGTGTGAGAAGGGATAGAGAGCTATCACTCGCTAAAACACTTCTTGAATTCATGACCATGAGTGTGGTAAGACATACGTTTGAGACGGTTAACACCATTGGTATTGTTGAGGCTGTGAAATTAGTAGAAGATGTGGATTGTCCTATTGAAAATAATGAAGAGGCATTGGCTGAAAACCATGAGATGGGTTTTCATGAATGTCTCCAACAAGAAAGCCCAAGTTTGGGGAGACAATATCATGGGAATGAAGGTTGGAATATGAAGAATGATGGTTCTTGGGTCAAACATATGCTTGTAAAAGTGCTAGAGAAGGTGGAGTCCACTGACGAAGGTGTCAAAGAGTTGAGATACGATCTTGGGAGTCTAGCTCAAACTGTGCACTCACACTCCATCACCATCAAATGGCTCGAAGAAAGAATGCTATAGATCTCCTCCCAATTCGAGTCTAAGAAATTGAAGAGATATGAAGGAATAGATGAAGTGAGAGACCTAACCGACCCCGTGGAGATTGCAAAGTCAAATATAAATAAGCCTAGAAATAAGAGAACTTGGGGAAATGGTTTATCAAAAACTCTAGATCATCGGAACAAGGTGCCCAAGGTTTGCAAGCCCTTTCCTAAATGTCAACCTCCTTTTCCTCAACAACTATTGCAAGAGAAAGAAAAAGAACAATCGGGAGGGTTTGAGGCTATGTTGAGGAAGATCATCATCAATGTTCCATTGGGTGATGCTTTCAATAAAATTCCTGAGTATGCCATGTTTGTAAAAGAAATGTGCACTACAAATAGATTTGTAGATTGTGGGGTCGTTCACATGTCCCCTCAAAGTAGTGCAATATTATTGGGCAAATTTGTTAATGATAAGGTGACTCCGGGTGTGTACACCTTTTGTGATGCAAATGGGGTGCATAGATCAACAAAATTGGTTTATGATGAAAATGCGAGTGTGAACTTGATGTCTCTAACCACCTTTAGATGGTTGAAGCTTGGCCAACCCACCATTACACATATGAAATTGCTCATGGCGGACCAGTTGATGAAATATCCCATGGGAATTGAATATGATATTTTAGTGAAAGTGGGTCGGCTTGTGTACCCTATGGACTTTGTTGTACTTGATTGCATTGGGGGGTTTTCTACACTAATTATTTTGGGGCAGCCAAGTCTAAAAATAGGGTGCACATTAAATGACATAGAATTGGGAGAATTTAAATTTTTCGTGAATGAGAAAGAGGCAATCTTTGATGTGCGTAGGTCCATAAAACAGCCAAATGACTTTCAAATGGCTTTTGCAATTAGCTAGATTAAGGAGAGCGTTGAATTACATGTGAAGGAAGGGTTTGTGGATGAAGCATTGGAAGTTATTTTATTGAATTATGATTGCGAGGGAACGAAAGATTATGATGAAATATGTTGTGCTTTGGTGGGAATGGGTTCTTACTCATATCCTCCAAAGAAGCTCGATCTTGATCTAAAGAATTAACAAAACACATTCCTCCAAACCCTCCATTTGTGAAAACCGGCGTTGGAACTTTAACCTTTTCCATCACATTTGAAGTATGATTATTTGGGTGCCAATGAGACTTCGCCGGTCATTATCTCTAACAAGTTGACTGAAAAACAAGTAGAAGCATTGCTCAAGGTTTTAAAGAAACATATTTGAGCCCTTGGGTGGACTATTGCCGACATAATTGGCATACCCCAGGAATATGCATGCACAAGATCAACCTTTAAGAAAAGTGCACACCCTCGATTGAGCATCAAATAAGGCTAAACCCGCCTATTCAAAAGGTGGTGAAAAAAGAGATTATTAAATGGTTAGATACAGGGGTGGTTTTTCCCATATCTGACAGTACCTGGGTCAACCCAGTGCAATATGTGCCAAAAAAAGTGGGATTACTGTCGTACCCAATGAAAAGGATGAGATGATAGCTTTAAGACCCGTGACCAAGTAGAGGGTGTGCATAGACTGCCAGAAGTTGAATTCTTGGACTGAAAAGGATTATTTTTCTCTCCCTTTCATGGATCAGATGCTTGATAAATTGGCCTGCCGAGGTTTTTACTATTTCCTTGATGGATATTCCGGTACAACCAGATCTCAATCACCCCAGAAGACCAAGAGAAAACAACCTTCACCTATCCCTATAACACTTTTGCATTTAAAAGAATGCCATTCGGCTTGTGCAATGCCCCAACTACATTTTAACGATGCATGCTTTCTATCTTTTCAGATATGGTGAAAGATACTATAGAGATATATATGGATGATTTTTCTGTTGTTAAGGATGAGTTTGATGATTTATTAGAGCACTTAGAGGAGGTACTCAAATGGTGTGAGGAAACGAACTTGGTGCTGAATTGGGAAAAATGTTATTTTATGGTAAAAGAGAGGATAGTGTTAGGGCACAAAATATCTAAAAAATGGCTTGAAATTGATCAAGCCAAAATCGAAGTCATCTCCAAGTTACCTCCTCCGAAGACTGTAAAAGGTATAGAGAGTTTTTTGGGTCATGCCGGGTTCTATAGGCGCTTCATCAAGGATTTTTTGAAGGTGGCATACCCCTTGTGTAAGTTGCTTGAAAAAGAGGCCAAATTCAACTTTGATAGTAGTTGCATGACAACTTTCCTCACATTGAAAGAGAAGTTAACATCTTCCCCCATCATTATTGCACCGAATTGGTCAAAACCATTCGAGCTTATGTGCGATGCCAGTAGTGTGGCTTTGGGGGCAGTACTTGGTAAACGAAAGGAGAAAATCTTCCACCCAATCTATTATGCAAGCAAAACACTGAATACAACCCAAATGAACTACACTGTAACGGAACAAGAGTTATTAGCTATGGTTTTTGCCTTTGAAAATTTTGGGCATACCTTTTGGGGACCAAGGTTATCATGCATACGAATCATGCAGCGATCAGATACTTGATGAACAAGAAAGACGCCAAGCCCCAACTAACTTGTTGGGTCTTGTTACTCCAAGAATTTGATTTTAAAGTAAAAGATTGAAGGGAATGTGAGAATCAAGTAGCGAATCATTTGTCAAGATTAGAAGAAGAGGGAAGTCCCATAAGGGAGCTTGAGATAAATGATCCATTCCCCAACGAACACATTTTGGCTGCTTCGCATGATCTTACACCATGGTTTGTTGACTTTGCGAACTTCATAGCAAGTTACTTATTACCGGATGGTTTAACTTTATATCAGAAAAAGAAATTCATTCATGATATTCAAAAAACATTTCTGGGATGAACCCTACCTCTTTTGAGTTTGCGCCAATGGAATGATTCGGGGGTGCATACCTGAGATCAAAATGATGCACATCCTTAAGGATTGCCATTCTTTACCCGTCGGTAGTCACAACGGAGGTATGCGAATAACCTCAAAGGTATTACAAAGTGGGTTCTATTAGTTGGTACTTTTTCAAGATGCCTATGATTTAGTGAAGGAATATTACAAATGTCAACGCGAAGGGGGTGTGTCTCGATGCCATGAACTTCCTTTGATGCTAATCCTTGAGGTTGAACTATTCGATGTATGAGGCATCAACTTCATGGGGCCGTTTATGAGTTCGTGTGGGAATACTTTCATTTTAGTAGCTGTCGACTATGTTTTCAAGTGGGTAAAAGTTATGGCATTGCTAAACAATGAGGGAAAGAGCGCCATAGCTTTCCTCAAAAAGCATATATTCAGTAGGTTTGGAATATCCCGTGCCATCATTAGTGATGGGGGATCCCACTTCTGTAACAAATTATTTAGTGCTCTACTTGAAAAGTATGAAGTCAAGCATAAAGTTTCTAAACCCTACCACCCACAAACAAGGGGGCAAGTTGAGGTGTCCAACAGGGAAATCAAGTCCATCCTTACAAAATCAGTAAATGTCAATATAACAGGTTGGGCCCAAAAGTTGGACGATGCACTATAGGCCTATAGGACAGCCTATAAAACCCTGATTGGAATGTCTCCATACTAAATGGTCTTTAGAAAAGCGTGTCATCTCCGGGTGGAACTATAACATAAAGCCATGTGGACTTTGAAAAAACTGAACTTGGACTGGGAAAAAGCTGATCATGTGAAAGTTAAGGACTTTAACAAAATAGATGAGTTTTGGATGCGGGATTACAAAAGTGCCTCACTCTACAAGGCTTGCATGAAACATTACCATGATTAACAAATTCTCAAGCGATAATTCTCTCTGGAAGATTGGGTGCTTTTTTTCAACTCTAGACTCCGACTTTTTTCGGGGAAATTAAAATCAAAATGGTATGGCCCTTTCAAGGTGTTTCAAGTCTTTACAAATGGAGCAATAGAGTTAGAGTGTGAAGATGGCTCAATATTTAAAGTCAATGGGCAGCGAGTCAATAAGTATTTGGGCATATCAGAAGAGGTCACATTCTTAGAAGCGATTTACCTTGATGAACCATGAGTGAGAGGTACCATCATCGAGCCATGACGTTAAACCAAGTGCTTCTTGGGAGGCAACCCAAGAATTTACCTATATTTTACATATTTCTCTTTTGGTGTTACTTTGTGCATATTGTTTTGTTAAAGTTGTAGGTAGGAACCAAGCTAAGGATGTTGGAGTGTTTATTGGACATCGAGCCACTTCAGGAACTTAACAGGAGAAACACACCCTAAGAAGTGCGCTTCGCATAAGTCAACACCCTTCATAACAGATTCACCCTTCAATAGTTGATACCATGTGCACCGAGCCATGTGGTCGCATGTCATATTGTGAACATCGCATCACAATTCACAAGGCGGAGACAGAACACTGGCAATAATTGAAAAGTTTTAGGACCATGACATATGATTGGTGTGCGGGCTGCATCATCCATTATGCACGTCACACGCAATTTCAGCCTAACATACGACAGTTAGGGTGTTTCACATAACTCGTTTAGCACATCACATGACCTTTTGCACTGCAGCAGGCAGACCATTAGCATTAACCTCTTCACCTGATTATGCGAATGCTAGGGAGTTTTGCCCTAGCCCATGTGCGTTTTCCCCTGGGAGTACACTTTTCTCCTAAACTCATATGTTTTTAAGGACAATGTTCCATTTAAGTTTGGGGGTGCTTAAATTGCTTTAATTCTTAGTCGCCTTATTAATAGTAGATTAGTAATAAACTCCGAGGGTTTTCTTTGTACCACGGTTCTTTCCCAAGGAGCAAAATATTTCTTTCGTTATTTTTATGTCAAACCAGATTGGTATTTCCCTATGATAGATTGATAGGTGACTTTCTTAAGGAAAAATGCCAAGTTTTAGTTTAAATTTGAGTCCGTAATTTGCTTGTCTCGAAATGGGCCCACCAAAAAAATTTCTTGGCAAGAGATTTTACAATATTAAAGGAAAATAAGAAAATAATTTTGAGTAAAACATTCTCTTTTCATGACCTGCACACTCCCTATTTTGCTTGATCGATTCGCAAACGAGTGTGTAAAAGAACTCAGAATAGCTTGTCAAAAGTCAGTTGTCCTAATTGATTTTGAGACTCATTGTGATAATTCTTGTGTTATGATTCCTTGTGTGGTAACGCTATACCTAGTTCTTGTGTGCATGTGTCATCTATAACTTCCCTCAAATGTGATTCAAGGCAAAATCCTAGATGTCATTGAGCTTGAAAGATGACCTTAGGCTCTTTTTGAATAGCTATTTCACCCAAATTGACTTTCCTTTACATTGATCCTTGTAAACCCCTTTTGCGCTTGTGACTTTTCTTTCGCACCGAGTTGATACCTTGACCCTTTTTGGAATCTAAAGTTTGCACCCGTCCTCCCTAATGGCTTGAAAGTGAAACATAGGCTAAAAGCCTAAGTTTGGGAGGAGGGAATTGAAATGATAATATAGGCAAATGCCTAAGTTTGGGGGTGTATGTACTAAGATGGAGAAAAAAAAGGATCTATGCTTTAACGCAAGGTAGCACCATATGATTGAGTTAAAAATTGCTCCAAAATGCCAAATGAAATGAACAAAATGGAAAGAAAGAAAGAAATTGGTGCTACCAAGTGAACGTTATATAAGGATGTCAAATTATCAAGTTGAAGGGAAAGCTTGGGTTGTGTGAGAAAGAAACAAGGTGAAGTCTTTGATAAAAAATGTGGGTGGTGTTTTAAAATAATCACAAGGAGCATTAAGGAGGTTTAGTCATTTAAGCAAAATGCCATCCTCACCTTAGCCCTAGACAACATCGTAACCCGTAAGTCCTTAGTAATTCCGAGCTTGGTAACTCTACATTAGGGGAAAATTATATGAAGGGAAAGCCTATGGTTCGATATGTGTACACGTGAACTTCTTTGAGAGAGTGAGAGTCTTTTGGTTCTCTTATAATCCCTTTGTCTTGTGAATTGCATGATTGTGAGTGGGATTATCTCTTGTGGTGAATGACATCGCGCACTTGAAAAGAATGATGAAGTCTCTTTTTCAATTAAGAGGAATGAATAAGACAAGTTGTGTGGTGAATCTCGAGGCAAACCTTCATGGTCCATGCCAATGACTTCAGAAGCTTGATCTTATTTTGAATGGCGAATTCCCCTATTTTTGAATGAGAAATGAAATCCCTTTGATGGATGTTTTGAAATGATCAATTGCCTTGAGAATGTGGTGGTCCGAATTGAGATGAGCATTGTAGTCTAGTCTTTTTGTTTGTTATTTTTCTTAGTTTTTAGAGTAGAGTAATCTTGGTGCAACCCATGTGTTTTAGAGCATAATTCATTTCTTACCTTGTGAGTATCTTGCTTGAGGACAAACAATAGTTCAAGTTTGGAGGTTTAATAATTTGATAATCTACGAACTTATCGAGCCTTTATTCCTGAATTATTGTCATGTTTTGATAAGATTTAGAGGTACTTATTGCCTTTATTGATGTAAATGCAGGTATTTATGGTCACAAGTAGAAAACAAGGATATAGAACCAAAAGAGCTCAAAAGGAGTTGAAGTGTGAAGGTGATCAAAAGAGAAGAAGAATCTGCCGAGAGGTGCGACCACCATGCGACACACACAATGGCAGGTGCGGTCTGCACCTCTCTTTGCATGATTCTCAAACATCAACTGAAGTCACTAGTCTGAGATATGGAGTGGTGCGATGCCTATAATGTGTGGTGCGATACCACGTCGTGCCGCATGTCACATCCCACCATGCCCAAGGGGCATTTTTGTCAATTTTTATGTGACAATTTGGGAACCTTCTAAAACTCAATTAAGGCATTGTACTCAGTTGTTCTGAATAGTTTTTTGAATACTTTTCTCTTGAGAGAGGTTCCCAAGGAAGATAGAGTAGTAATTGCTATTTCTCTTCTTCAACCTTGTGAATCCACCATTATTGTATAGATTGAGCTTGAATATTGGATATTAGCATACAATGAATGGAAATTTGGATTACCCAATTGGTATAATCTCTTTTTTCCTTAGCATGAGTGGTTAGTCTCCTTTTCTAGGGATATGTGTATGATGGGTGTTTGAATTTGGGTTTGGGTCTTGTTTAATTGTACTTATAAATGCTAAGTTGATATGAGTTTATTGAATTCTCCATGTTTTAACTCTAAAATTGATGGTTGCAAACATTGATTGAACTTGCTTTGTTGTGTTCTTGCTTGAAAGAGAAGTTCATAATTTCGTATGAGAATTCAATAGTGGGTACTTGAGATTTTCACCTATATTGAGGCTAGAAATAGCTTAATCACCGGAAAACACCTATTTAAGAGTCTATGCTAGAAATAGTATGACTTCCCCAAGCTTGTATTGGTTGTTTTGTGTTGAACCCATGGTGCTTGAACAAAAACCATGGGAAATATTTTTGAAAGATCGAGAATTTGAAAAACATAGCTATAACTAATGCTACCCATATTGTTTATTAGGAATTTATATAATTAAACAAGCACCCTAACCCATGTTTGAATTCCATCAGAAACATACCCCTAGTCGTTCTCTCTCTTGATACAAACTCATTGTTTACTTTATTGTCTTATTTGAATTGCGATTGTGATAGATACCCAATTCCATGTTTTCCCCATTTTTTTTATGCTATTTGAATGAATACTCTATTGTTGATTAATATACGATAATGTTTTGGCGACTCATCTATTCTCTGTGGGATTGACTCCGACACTCGTTGGGAATATAAATTTTATTTTGCTCTGAAAATCGCTATCACCTCCATGTGGAGAGTGTTATTTGAGCGTTATCAGATGGTTGGACTACTTGCTATTTATGTGGTTTATGTTAGGAACATGAGAGGTGGGAACGAGATACATAGGCATTGTAATTTTAGTTTCGAGTTATGTTATTTTTGTTTTTCTGTTTCCTTACATATTTGTTACATTATTTTATACTGACGTCCCTATTTCCTGGAGGGTGATGCATTCATGCCTATAGGTAATCAGGTAGACAGTGGCCCTCGTTGCGTGTGATCGAGCTCAACTGATGGTTGGTATACTCTGTTCTTTTTGAAGCTGCTGATTCTATAGTCTTCTTTAGTTTTATATTAGTAATCGGTATGTTAGGGCCCTGTCTCAACTCGTGGTTAGTGGATTTATTTTTATCTTAGAGGCTTATAGACATCGATTGTAGGTCTGGTAGTCAGTCACGGCCTGAATGTCCTTATATTATATTTTGTTATGTTTGAATTGTCTTCATTGTGGTCCTTTTTGTTTGGCTTGGACTTGAAGGCCCACCAGTGTGGTTTGATTCGATTTCTGTTGGTTCGATTGATCAAGTGTGGCACCGAGTGCCAGTTGCACCTCCCTAAATTTGGGGCGTGACAAACTTGATACCAGAGCAACATCGTGTCCTAGGAAGTTTGCAAGCCGTGTCTAGTAGAGTCTTGCTTATGGGTGTGTTATGCACCACACTTACAAACAAGAAGCTATAAGGAATTTAGAATTGGTTATCCTTCTTTCATCTTTCTGATCATGCTATAGAGCTGAGTCTTAAGAGTTGACTTATTGAAATTGTGGAATAGTAATTCGCGATCGTGTGACCTTGGATGACCTTGCAAAAAGGTCAATCTTAATTCGTGGTGTCATAGCATTCCCGAGGATGGGGTTCTTTTTGTTTGAGGTAAGTTTCCATTCCAGTTATGATTTGGGTTGTTGACAGCCTCATGGGGCTCGATGATTATCTGGTAGCTTGTTTTATAAGTTATTTTGTAGGTGTGGTATAGTCCGGTGTATAGGGGAGCTTCTGCCAGAAATTCGAGAACTACAAAGCCCTACTTGTGCGTTCTATTTCACATTCGAGGATGAATGTTCCTAACGGGCGGAGGATGTAATACCCTGGGTATTTACGATTATCTTTCATCCAGTGTCGAAGGATTACGAGCCTAAATTTGATAATTTTATTATAAAACTGCGCATGATTCTAAAAGAGTTGATTTAAATTGGAATTTTGTAGAAGGAATATTTCTATTTGCCTTCCTTAAATGTCTTATATAGTTATGAAATATTTACTTACGATATAGTTGTGTATATATTTATTTTATAAATTTTTTATATTTTATTAATATTTTAACGGAGATAGTAAGTTTGGTTATTTTGGAAAATTATTATTATATGAGATAGGCTTTATTCGAAATAATTTTTTTTAATTATAATATATTCAAAAAGTTATATTTATTTTACCACGAACCTATGCAACATTCGAGTACATGTGTAATGAAACAACATTAGGTGGTGAATTAATAGTGTGACACCACACTTACATGTGGGTGTATTACATGTGTAGCTAGTGACTAATGTTATATATATATGTAACCATCTGTTGGTTATTAGAAATGGATTTAAATTAGCAAATAAAGTAACCACCAACATTGATACTATAAATATACATGTATAAATAGTTAACAAGTTCAAAAATCTCCTTTTCTCACAAAATGAAGGCAAGGACTTAAATATTTGTTTATTGTGTGGGAACGTTATCCTCCAAATCCTCCAAAAGTATGGGATCATTTTTCCTCACAAATAGTGGTGCTCAATAGCTGCTATCTATTTGTATATATCCAACTAAGAAGATTTTATTTTGGAGAATAATTTTGACGCTGTAGGTGACCCCTCGAAAGAAAATCGATTATTTACATTAAGTTATTCGAGCTCAGATTCTAGGTATGTAAAGACTATTTCTTTCTTTTTAGCATGATTTCTTGAGATTTGAAAACTTCGTGTCTAGCATGCAATAGAAGAGTCGATTGTTAAATGTCTCTAAAATGTTATTGGTATAATTTCTGTTATAAACTCATATCAGGTAATGTCGGTTTTGTGTCAAATTGAGGAATAGAAAGTGGTGCATATATTGTTGTGTTTCATTTAATTTAGTGGAGAGTATTTCAACATATCTTTGCTCTGATTTGGATTAGAAAAATTATAGTATATGGATCAGCTTATTGATATATTATATCTTGGGGTCTATACTAAATATGTAAATTATGTTAGCTAAACTTCTAGTGAAAAACTCTGTGAACTTAGAAACCTAATTTCTTAAACGATTACTGTGAAAGTGTTATATTTTTTTTTTGGTCTTTATCACTTAGTTACCTTGAAAGTTCTATTGTTCTTATGATCACTTATGCTAGAGAAACAACTAACAATTAACTCATCAATATATTTTGGGACAACTAGATATTTAACGGGATATGGACAATAATAGGTGAGCTTCAAGAGTGTTTGTGACTATTGTTGTTTTACTAGTAACAGTTTTTAAAAGATTAGCCCAATAGTCAATTAGTGAAGTGTTGGTCTTGTTTTTTTCATAGCGATCTACTTGTTTCTATTATGAACTGCTGGATTAACTAAGATTGTGGTTGTGACATTATTTGAATATTATTTGTTCACATAGATATGCATAGTGCATATGCATTGCATTTCATACCCTTGGGGCTAGGATCAGGGTGTTCCCCTACACCACATACATTGGATCGGGGTGTTTGCCTACACTATACACATTGGATCAGCATATATGCCTACACTATGTGCTGTTGGAGCTATACATTGGATCGGGGTGTACACCTACACCATGCATATTGGATCGGAGTGGAACACCTGCCAAACATATGCATTGTATTGCATTATATTTTATATGATTGTGTACTATAGCTTGAGTCGTTGTGGTCTGCTGAGTATGGAGGCTCTGAAGCTTGGTGTGTTGTTAGTACTGCGGTGATGTTTGATGGTTCAGGAGCAGGTAGGTTGGCTGTGAGTTAGTAGCAGCAGGTTGTTCGTATTATAGTGCTACTGTTGGGGGATCTGAAGTAGCATAAGGTAAGATTGTTTGAGGCTATCGTTTGTTCTATTCGTATTGCATAACATTGCATACCCTTCATTATCATATGATTATTGTTTGCACCTGACGAGCTTATGGGGTCTTGATTAGGTTGTTGTTTGATGGTTGGACTACTTGTTATTTATGTGGTTTATGTTAGGAACAAGAGAAGTGGGAATGAGATACATAGGCATTGTAATTTTAGTTTTGAGCTATGTTGTTTTTTTCATTCTGTCGCCTTACATATTCGGTAAATTATTTTGTACTGATGTCCCCATTACCTGGGAGGTGCGACACTCATGCCTGCAGGTTATCAGGTAGACAGTGGTCCTCGTTGCGTATGGTCGAGCTCAGTTAATGGTTGGTACATTTCATTTTTTTTGGATTTGCTGAGTCTATAGTTTATTTAGTTTTATATCGTTAATGGGTATGTTAGGGCCCGATTCTAACTTATGGTTTGCAGTTTTTTGTATCTTAGAGGCTTGTAGACATCAATGATGGGTATGGTAGTCAGTTGCGGCCTGGTTGGCCTTACATTATATTTTGTTATATTCAAATTTGTCTTTATTATGGTCCTTTTTGTTTGGCTTGGACTTGAAAGCTCACTAGTGTTGTTTGATTCTGTTTCTATTGGTTCGCTTGATCAAGTGTGGCACCTAGTGCCACTCACACCTCCCTATATTTGGGGCATGACATTATCTCCAAGGGATCAAGTGCCACCAGAAAGAGGTGGTGTGCAGGGTAGTAGGGGTGGTCCCCTGTTGGTTAGATGTGACCTTCAGCCAGGCAGTACAGGTAGCCGTCCTGCGTCCACAGGCACTATGCGTCAGAGCAGGACTTCACCAAATTGCTATGGTTATGGAGTGATTGGTAACATTTATAGAGAGTGACCCTGACGCAAGATGATCGATACTTCATCGACTACTCAGTCCAAAGATAGATACAGACAGTTCTATTCCCTTTTTGGTAAGCTAGAGGTGGAGGTTCCAGATATCGTTGCTACATGTATGGTCTTTGTTATCATCAGCTAGTTCTGGTATTGCTACCCTTTTCATATATATATATGCCTAGCTGCTTCTCATCGGGATGTACTATTTTAATCTGTAGTACTTATATGTGTGACTACATTGTAGAAGGATTCTTTTAATAGTGGATGGGGTGTGTCACTCGTGGGAAGTGACTACCTGGGTTTATGACTCGTGGGTAGGCCTTGTTAGCTTAATTTCTTGTCTTCACTGTGAATCGAGAGTTGGTTTGAGTATCTCAACTTCTAGCGATCTCGGGTGGTTATTGCCAAGGCCGTTATCTAGTGTTTTCTTGGAACCTTTCAGTTGGTATGGTGAGATACTGGTAGCCATGTGCCAAGGAAAGTTGTTTTATTTTAAGACGAGTGGTGTTAGGCAAGCAAATGGGTATCAGATGGTTTTGCTTATTCTCGGTAGATTAGAGTCGACCCTCTTCACTTAATCGGTTTAGGTGGTTAGCAGGTATCCAGGTTGTTTTCACTATTTTCCTTAGTTTCCAATCTGGTCAAGTTTTGACTATAACATCGTGGTTGAGTTAGAAACTCGGCCTATTCCTTTACCCGCCTTATGGAGTGACTCTAGCAGAGATGTGGGAGCTAAGGGAACTGCGCTAAGATATTCTGTGAAAGAGGTTGTCAGGTCCAGTGTATCTTTGGAAAGGGTTCCATTTAGTTTGCGAAATGAGAGAGATGAATCATTGCATGTATGCATGGATCGCTGGTAGCTAACTGAGGTGATGATGGAGGGTATGCTTTGTTCCTGTATATTGATGACTTGTTCGACCAATTACAGAGTGTAGTGGAGTTTTCCCACGATGAATTCGAGTTCAGGTTCCAACTAGTACATATAGAGGTGGAGGGAATTCCTAGGACCACCTTTGGGACTTGTTGCATCCGTTATGATTTTCCTTGTTATATCCTTTGGTTGACCCATGCCTTAGCAGCATTTACGCATTAGGCAAGCCGTGTATCCAGATCCTAGTGGGCTTCAGTTTCTATAATGTTCATCAATGACATAAGAGTCTACTCGAGGATTGGACAGAAGCTTGATCGGTATTTATAGTGGGTTTCAGAGTCGTGGGCTAGAAGGTTACTTCAGATGGTTAGTGGAAGGTTCTCTTCGGTCGCGATATCTTTGGGTCAGAAGGCAGTGAGTATGGATAGCTTAGTTTCCCTCTTAGTTTTAGAGTGGCCATTGGCCTTGGACATCCAGTACTTGGCTAACCATTTGGTTAGGCTTGATTTGTCAGATCCCGACAAAATTCTCACCAAGTGTTGAGATTCATTCTTCTCTGGTTGATCAAATCCAGCAGCGTCAGTTTGAGGATCAGCAGTTGTGTGATATTCATGGTCAGGTTGTATGGGGTGAGGCCAACAGGGCTACTTTAGATTCTGATGGTACTTTGAGATTTGATGGTTGCCTTTATGTCCAAGAGTGGGGATTTGATTCAATTGATTCTCTGAGAGGTTGTTCATTTGCATGGGATTCCAGTGTTTATTAGGCTTTGCCAGTGGTGGGCCAGAAGTTTTGGTATGTCGAGATGCTTTTAGAGTTGGTGGTTTGTGTACTGGTACAGTAGAGTGGATATTTCAATCCAGAGGATAGTGAGTTGAGAGATTATGAGCTTTTCAATGGCTAAGCAGTGACCTTGGACTCTAGTCATCCTTTTCTTTGCCTACATGATGGTTTAACTCGGTATTCGCGATATGACAGACTTTTTTTTAGAGTGGTAAGGCTAGTAAGGCAACCATAAATCTGGATGGTGTTTTGAGGATTTTGAGAAGCAGCGGTATTCCTAGAATATAGAGTTTAGTTGATGGCTACAGACTTCATGGTAGGCTTACCACACTCCTTGATGAGATTGGATGTTGTTTGGGTCTTCTTGGGCAGGTTGCTCTAGTTCACTCACTTTCAGTAGATTCAAACTTAGCACAGTTCAGCGAGGTTGGTTTTGTTCTACAGTTAGAAGATTCTCCTTTGACACAGGGTGTTCATCCATGTCATTTCCGACCTTGGTATACTAGTTGCAGTTGAGTTCTGATAGTTGGTTCTGATGAGTTTGGGTATCGAGGCTGATCTTAGCGTAGGTGTCCATTCACTGGTTGATGGTCAGTTGGGGCATACTACTCCAGTTCTTGAGGGTATGCTATGGGTTAGTACTTTATGTGTCAGAGGCTCATGAAATGTAGCCTAGTTTTGATAGAGTTTCAGTTTGAAGGTGACCTTATTCGAGTCTAAGTGTAGCAGGAACTATAGACCTCCGGTGGTTTAGTTGAGGTTTCGAAGGTATCTTAGGTGTTCAACTTGTGTGAGGCTTCTTGGTTAAGATACAGATGATTCAGGATAGACAGAAGGGTTTTGCGGATCAAGGGGTTCATGAGTTAGAGGGTTATGTGGTGGTTTCCCTAGTGAGCCTGGTTACTAGTTTCTTGAGATGATCACCTTGGTTCTCTTGGTATCTGTGTTGTGCCAGTGCGTTCCAGTTGAGTTTCTTGAGGTTTGGTTCAATTGATTAGCCTTTTGAGCTTCTGAGTTGGAGGTTGTTATCTAGTTTGGCTGGTAAAGGGGTTAAGGTTTTTTGGTACTTTTCATTTGGTGTAGCTCCATAGGGTGCCATCCGGTCGATGAGGCTACCTCAGAAACTGGGAGCAGGATGTGGGCTTAGTATCCGCAGTTTTTGAGCCTTCAGATGTTCCCTTTTCTTGACTTTCACGGATAAAAGCCCTTTTTAATAGTGGATGATGTAATGACCCTTCCGGTTATAGTTGCATTTTTGCCTTCTTTGTACTGTTAGAGCTTGCATGTAGCGGTCCCAAGTCATTTACGACTCACTAGGACAAGTGGTTTGGTTCCTGGGCCATTCGTTAGGTTGTTATGGCTATTTCCCTATTTTAGAGCTTTAACTTAGGAAATTGTTGACTTAAGTCAGCATTCTTAGCAAGCATGCTCGAAATCGAATTCCGACAGGATTTTAGCTCTAGAGCATGGACTTTGGTCTAGTTGGACCTTTAGTCGGGGCCTGGGAGCTTTCAGTTTGGTTTTAACTCACTCTCTGAGATTTTAGGCCAATTGGAGTTAGTTGGTTGACTTTGGTCAATATTTAGTGAAGATAGCCTCGGATGGAAATTCCATCAGTGCTACTAGCTTTGGAATATCGACTTTGGGCTAGAGGGACCTTTGGTTCGTGTCCCAAGGCTTCTGGACTCGTTTTGGGCCATGGGGTTCCATTTTGGAAGAGTTGGCAAAAGGTTAGTTTTGGGCGTGGGGACCACTTTTTGTTATATTGACCTTCGTTTGGAATTTTGTTAATTCCGTTGAGTCCAGAATGTCATTTTTGGTTGATTTGCATGATTGATTTGTGTTTGCAGGGTTCCAAGTGAATTTTGAGTGTCCATCCGAGCATTTGAACTTTGCTGAGTTTTTGCTGGTTCTGGTGTATCTACTTTTGTGAACCTTGTGTCGCATTTGGGGATACCACTTTTGCGGTAGAGCACCGCATTTGCGAATACCACTTTTGCGGTAGAGCACCGCATTTGCGGATACCATTTTTGCAGATATTTCTCCGCATTTTTGGATTTTTGTCTGTTTGGGGACCTCCACTTTTGCGGAGTTTTATCGCTTTTGTGACGTCCGCATTTGCAGAGATTTCTCCGCTTTTATGGAGGCATGGGTGAACAACAACCTTTGCATTTGCAAAGAAAAGCTCCACTTTTGCGGAGATTGCTGGTATTAAACATCCCTCTTTCTTCTTCAAGCTCTTTAATTCGAATTCCACCTATTAAACATCCCTCTTTCTTTTTCAAGCTCTTTAATTCGAATTCCACTATTTTCTCTTAAAGCTTCAAGCTCCAAATCTGTGTGGGTTCATCTTCAAGCCTTTGGGTGAGTATTTCCATTCCTATAACCAAGTTTCCATTATCTATTGTAAGTTCTAATCCTCTAATTCTGTTAATTTGCTCTTAATTTGTTCTCTTTAATTCCTTCTTGGTTCTTGAGGTTTTAGGGCTGTTTAGTGCCCTTCCTTGGTCCTTTTTCCGCTCAATTTTCTAGCATGCGTTACTGGTAATGCTGGAAAATTCCTTGTAGCTTTCATTTCTGGTTTCAGGTAGTGAGACCCGCGAGTTCGCTTTTGACCCTGATTTTAACCCCGCTAAATTATTAGTATTATGGGTACCGTTAGCTTTGTATTGACGAATAGAGTATTGTTTTGATAGTTGCTTTGCTATTCGAGACTTCTCGGAGTAACTCAGGCTTGGACGACGTCTTTTCAGTAGCTTATCATCGGACGTCAAGTAGGTTACGGCTTACCTATCTTAAGACTTTATGTATATAGAATATAACTGTATTATTTAGCATCATTGGGTTGGTTTTACTACGTTGGCACCCTAGACCTTGTCCATTTTCTTCTGTTTATCTTATTTCCTATGATTTCTTTGGTACTCGAACTAGTTTTGTAGTATTAGCCCTCGGGGCCTTGTGTGGATTTTATATATGCCTTTGGACGATAGATGGTGAGATATTTGAGAAATGTCTGTGAGTCTCTTTTATCGGATTGTGATATTGAGTTAGTTATCTATGTTGTAGAGCGGATTGAGCCTGTGCAGAACCGATAGGTTGATTGTGAGTCGTTGGGCTATTGATTGTACTCAAGCATATCATCATTATCATGCAAAAGGGTTTTCTGCATTTATTTAATACTACTATGGCTACGAGCCTGACTATCACCAGTTTTTTAAACCTTGCATGGCCTCGAGTGTCTGTTTTCAGCATTAATGGCTTATGTGTATGGTTTTTCTGATTTTCTGGAGATAAAAGTGATTTTAAGATGATTTTCACACTGATTTTGAGGCGATACTAGATTTGGCCAAGCCGAGCGCTAGGCAAATTTTGTTACTGATTTTAGACCCATATATACTCCGGGAACCCATATCGGGATGCTAAGATTTACTGATTTAGACCCGGATAAACTTCGAGCACTCATATTGAGGTTTTGAGATTTACTGATTTTAGACTCGAATAGATTTTGAGCACTCACCTTGGTATTCTGAGATTTTGTATGTGCTCGCATAGATCTCCATAGACCTTGTCGATTTTGGACTAGGGGCTATGAGCTGTGAGTACTAGAAGAGGGGTATACGGTGTAGTAGAGGTATACATGGGACTCCTTCCATGGATCCTACCTACTGGGCCTGCGGGCATCAGAGGAGGTACATACGGTACCACTAGCACACATGGTGATATCATATTATTCATTATGTGTATGGTTCCACTCTTGTTTGCCGTTTGTTGAGTGTACGCTCTGATAATATGGGATATTGGAGGGCTTATTTTTACTTGTATGTATTCCTCGGGTGTATAGGTGCCCGTTGGGACTGTAGGTTGTTTTGATCCTTTTTTGGTAAGGATGGAAAAACATGGCTTTGTTTATTGAAAAGTTCATTTCGAAAATCTAAGTCGAGGTTTCCAAAACATTTTCTCAATAAAAAGCAAGAGTCGTCACTTAGTTTTTATAAAGTAAAAACTAAGATAAACTTATAAGGATTTTCAAAACCCCAAAACAGATAAAGTTTTCAAAAATCGAGAGATTAAGGGTAAGGGTTCAGGTTAATACTCTTGGAAGGGTGTTAAGGCACCAAGAGTATCCGCTAACTCGCGGTTGCCTGGGCTTGTTAAAAAAAACTAACTTGTGACTAACTTTTGAAAATGAGATTGGTTTATTTAAAAAAAACATCTTGTTTTTAGAAAGAATTGATTTTAAAAGACGATATATGAAAGATTATTTTTATACACATGAGGAAAAGAGTTGACATTTAAAAAGGATTTTTATGAACAATTTGAGTAAAACAGTAATTAACATATAAAGAAAATGTTTGAACATAAATTTTGATTTCGTTTAGAGATAATTTAACTAAGTTTTGCAAAGTTAGTCCAAATTATACTATTAAAACTAATTAGCAATTCAAAGGCATAAAACATAGGAAATTAAGCTAATCCTGTCCTAATTCTAGTGTGTGGGCCCTCTTTAGGCCAACCGCCGTTTTCACTTTGGACTTAGTCCACTTTTTCATCTTTTAGCCCTTTGGGCTACTGCTGCTACTGAATCTCATGGGCTTGGCCCATTTTTTATCTATTTAGTCCACTTGGACTTTTCCCCTGGTATCACTTGGGCTTGGCCCATTTTCCTTCGACTGTTGCTGCTTCTGTCTTCAATAACTCAGCCCATTTGGGGCTTATTCATGCTGGACCAATGGACAATTTTGGGCTAAGCCCAACTAGAAGATGCAGGGGAATTTTGGGAGTCCAATTGGACTCCACCAGATTTTATGCATAGAAAGAGTAAAAATAGATAAAGATTAGTACATATTTTAACTAAATTAAGCAAGAGTAATTTAAACAATGTATAAATTTCATACTTTAAAAAATATTTCTTGACGTCCAATTTACCAATACACAGGAATTCATACAAAGTTTAAAATATGTGAAACAAGATACCCAGTCACAAATTCATCACCTAGGGATTATATTATCACAATTACAAGACTTCAAATCTTTCAAATATTCATAAAGGTTGATCATTTTTCCAGAAATCAAAATGGCAAGAGATTGATTCAGATATACACATATACACATGTTTGAAAAGAAAAGGAGCATGGCATGGAGACACAAATCAGTCTAAAATATACTTAGCAAACTGAATCATACTTAGTCACTCTTAACACTCAAACTTTTAAACATTGAAACATAGGGAGCATGCAGATTTTGAGTTACACAAGGGACCTTTGAACACTCTAACACAGATCATTTAAGCAAGGACTAGTTAAAGAGCCTAATCTAGACATCACACATTAACCACAAATATGTCAAGCAGGCTGGGCAAGTTTTTTCCTTTTAAAACATCAATCACTAGTTGAAAATCACATGAGAATACAAAAGAGGGATATATAAGCAGGCTGTTATCATAGTAAAGACCAAAGTCATTTCACAGTTCATGCATGTAACCTACAAAGCAGATAATGAAGTTAGCATCTTTAGGAAAGATGAAATAGAGGAACCTACAAGGGTTAGGAGCATGTCATGAGTGGATATGCCTCACCTCTAGTTCCTAATCATAACAGAACTTTCACACACAACAACACAGAGTTCAGATTTTTAAACTTAAGCTAATCCTAATCCATGGTTAATAGGCTCACATACAATCATCTAGCATGATCAAATCATTAAAGGGAAATGGGAAGGGAATAAGGTAGAAGATAGAGAAATGAGAGTTGAACAATAATATCCATTCTAACAGCAAGTCTAAAGCTTATAGCATTTTCACATGACAAACAAATAAGCAGTAGCAGTCATGAAGCTTTAAAAAGGTCATAGTATTCAGAGATTGCTATTCATACTAACTTAAACATGAGAGAATGACAACAAAATTTCACCAATTCATACACAAAAGTGAACATCATCCTATAACCATTTTGACATTAACAAGGCAGTAAAGGGGAAAAAGGAAGAGGCAAACAAGATCTCTACCAAATTGAGGAAAACAAGGGAAACTGGAAGGGGTTGAACATTAATAAACAAGTATAACATTCATATACATGTCATATAAATCCAAACAAGAATCAATAGAACTTATCAGCACTCAAAATTAACCTAAAACATCACCCTAAATGTAAGAGAATAACACTAACAGTTCAGGTACTCAGGTTGATATCATACATAGCAAGAAACAATTAAGAAGAGAAGAAAACAGGTAAAGGGTAAGATCAAAGGGATTAAGAACAACAGGAGGGGTCAAGCATTTCATGAAACCAATTCTAAATCTTAATAACAGATTCATGCTCAAGTTTATAACATTTGCATATCACATGGGTCGAACATAGACTAGTGTAACTATGGGGATTCTACAGGGAAAGGGAAATAGTGTTACAAGATGTTAATAGACATCCATTTACACATGAATAAACAACACTATTACCTAATCAATACATACATGAAATAGCAATATTTAGACAGGCTCAATAAACAAGATAGGAGCATGATTATAACAAAGGGGGTTGGGGAACAAACAATAGAAAAATCATTCATTTCAATAACAAAACAATACATCATTCACATCATATCATTTACATCAGATAGCAACAGATATAGCTACGATTTCACTCTCATATCCATTGTTTTCACAAATTATACACAACCAGTGAGACCTTATGCCTCCAACACGAAATCATCACTCAAAATCACAAAAAATAACAGTCCAAAATTGAAACATATGTCTTTAAAACTAACAAACAAGACCAGAACCCAGATTTTTGCCAAGATTTAGATATTTCATAATGTAAAAAATGAAAATAAAATAGTAAAGGGAAGAGGACAAGAGGGTTTACCTTTTTTAGGGCAGCAACTTGGACCTTGAACTTCACCGGAAAACCTTACCACCACCAGATTAATATCAACCCCGTTTAGAATTCAATTTTTTTTAGTGCTTTCTTCCCCAATAGCTCACTGGTTTCGTGAGGTTAGAGAAACGATTCTCCAGAACCCCCAATCTTTTCCCAAAATCAGCTTATTAACATGCAGCTAGGAGGGGTTTATAGGAGAATTCGGGGTGAAAAAAGGAGGAAAAACAAAGGGCATTTTAGGGATTTTGGTTGAAGGAATTTCAAATTCCTTTTGCTGGATAACCTTCTAGCATCAACCTTGTACGAAGTTGTACAGATTTTCGCGGATTAACGGAGGAGAGTGACACCTGGTGGGTTCTAGAATCTTCTCGACCCTGCAAGTACACCTTTGACAGAGAAAAATGGATGGAAAAAGGAAATGTTAGAGGGGTTTAGGGATGGTGAGGATGTGAGTGACATTGAAGCTGTTAACGGGGTTAGGGTTGTCATTTTTTAGAATGATGAAAAGGGAAGGACAGGGGGGAGGGGGTACTGGATTGCTGAGGTGTTGTATGAAGTGCGTTGCTTCATGCAAAAAGGGAGAGTACACGCGTGAGAGAAAATGGAGGAGAGAAGAAGGGAGGCTAGGGTTTGAGAGAGGAGTTGGACGAAGAAGAAGGTAAGAGAAGGGAGTGTTTGGTGTTGTTGAGAGAAAGATGAGAATAGAGGTGTGATAAGGCAGATAGAAGGGTTCGGTCCAGGTCGGAGCGGGTCTTAGACGGGTTAAGGGAATTTTGGTTATGGGATAGGGCGAATTTGGGTGTTGGGCCAACGGGTTGTGGTCAAAATTGGCCCAATAGGAGGCTGAAACAAAGAGCTGGTGAGAGGGTGTTTATGATTTGGCCACATTTTCCGAAATGTGGCCATTTCAATTTAACGCTATAGCCAAATTGGTAAAGAATGAGTAGAATTAGGTAGGATTTTGGCTAAAATTGAAATAATAGGTTTAAGGATGAATTAATTTAAATTAATTTAGAGCTTTAATAAACTGAAATAATTTAAAATAATTATCATATTTGACACATAATCAATTCTTTAACTAATTATAAAATCAATTTTTCAATTAACTTTTATTTAAATTAATTTTTGGAAAAAATTACAGGTATAGCCTTTCAAAGAGATTTTCTTATGAAATCAATTTTAAAATAATTCATTTAAGTAATTTTTATAAATTTCCCATATTAAATATGAAAAATATATAATCATTACTCAGAACCATTGGTAGAGCTGATTTGAAAAATATTTTACCCTTTTTTATCAAAATAATTATTTCAAAAATTGTCTAAAATTTAAAAAGCTCCAAATTAATTCGTAATGTGGCGGGTAAAAATTGGGTGTCAACAACTGCCCCTCCATTTGGGTAGGGTGAGTGCAATGAACCCTGGGCAAAGGGATTTGACGTTCTCAATTTTTGTCCGACCACAAGTTCATCCTCGGGAGGTGGTTGGTTTTAGCACGAATTTCAAGGAATCATGACTGAACTCTGGTATTGTGTTTCCTACATATCTCAGGTTACAGGAGAATTCAGACCACTTGTAGTTCAAGACGCTTGATTCTATGCACGATTTTCAAAGAATTTCAAACTTTCCCGATTTCAGAGTATGGAGAGACCGGAGAGCTGGGGAGTGAAAAGATTTAGGGAATTTTTAATGCAACCAATTTTTTAACATAGAGCCAGCCTACATATCCAAAAACTTTAGGAATCAAAATTCTTGGAGTTCAACTCGATCGGGGGAAAAAGTAATCTTTATGATAAGATGACCTTTGGCTCGGGATGGGCGACAAGCGATTGAGTTATGGAAAAGAGGCTTGCAGTTATCTTTACTAAAAATGTGAGGATCTCACACTCATAGATAATATCTAGATAGTCATAATTTCCAAAGCTCGATGTGTGTTGTCACCCGGATTTGAAAAGAAGGGACATTGCATCCAGCGTGAGTTTAGAAAATACTCTGGGTGCGAACTAAGACCCAAAGATAGGAAATAGCCACATGCCTTTTGATAGGGGTATTGTTTGATGGTGGTGGTGAGTTGTTCCTAAGTTCGCGTCCAAAGAGTTTGATATCCCTCTCCGGACTGTGTCACAAGTTGCTGCTAAGAAAAAGTTCCACGTTGTGATGCGTCCTTTTTTTGGTGTAGTCCGCACCTGTGGTTTTGCTTTGAGAATTTCATCCTTCTCAGATGCTCTCGACAATATCTCAAGACAAAATGGTTAGTAGTAACAAAATTTAGCAAGGAGAGATAGCTTCGTACCTCATTTTTCTTTATCTGTTGTTTCTTGAGGAAGACGATGTCCTTTCCTAACTCTATTTTAGGAAATGGCCGCTTCCATGATAGTCAAACATGATAGCCTTCTTAGCTATCAAATAAGATTCCTTGTGTAGCAATTTTTGAATGATGACGACCTTCTTGATTGTTTAAGGGCATTCTCTTGAATGTAGTAGCCTTCTTGGCTTTTGGCAGTGGCCTTTTGCATATGTCTTTGGGGTAAATCTCACGTATCTTCCGCATCGATACGACTAACATATATTCTTTGGATCGTTAGGCTTTGGGTAATCTAGCGCATCATCCGACTTTGGATAGAGGTGGCTTACAAATTCCTTTAATTCGCCAGCTTTCGAGTAATCTTGCACATTATCCGACTTTGGATAGAGGTGGCTTACAGAAATCCTTCGAATTGCCAGCTTTTGGGTAATCCTGCACTTTTATCCGATCTTAGACGTGACGCGACTTACAAATTTTCCTCGAATTACTAGCCTTTGGGTAGTCCTGCACAATATCAACATGGATATATCGCGGCTTATAGATAACCCTTGGACCATCTATTTTTGGTAGTCTTGCACTTTACCCAATTTTGGATATTTTTGCGACTTACGCATTACCTTCGGACTATCAATCTTCAGCTGATCTTGCACACTATCCAATTTCAGATATCGTTGTGTCTTACAGATAGATCTTAGTTCTGTCGAGTTTTGGGCAATCTTGCACACTATCCGGTTTTAGATATCGCTGTGACTTATAGACGACCTTTGACCTTCGAATGTTGGAAAATCTGATTCATTATCCGATTTGGGTAGAGACGACTTACAAGTATCCCTCAGATAATAAGACTTATACCTTGACGACATGTGGTTTATAACAACATCTTTTGGCAATTGATGCTTTCGAATAAAGGTGCATAAAATATCCTTGACGTCAGACTCCTCTTCCTTACGCAATATGGGACATAAATATGCTGGATGTCGGACTTGGCATAATAAATGATAATGATATCCTCAACGTCAGACTCTTTTGCCTCACGTAATTTTGTATATAAGCATATTGCATGCCGGATTTCGCATAATGAATGATGATAATGATAATGATATCCTCAACGTCAGACTCTTTTGTCTCACATAATTTTGGATATAAGGATGCTGAGGTCGATCCTGCGCAGCTAGTCCGACTTGGGGACGCCTAATGAATGTCATCCTCTTTGAAGCTAGCTAGCAGAGGGACATAATCTTCGTAGGGGATGTGTGTCTGTGATATATGACGATGATGGTCTTCTTGACATGAAAATATGAATGACCCTCTCGGCATGGTCCTCTTGACATGTCCCTCTCGACATGAAAATATGAATGAACCTCTCGGCATGGTCCTCTTGACATGGTCCTCTCAGCATGCAAATATGAATGACCCTCTCGGCATGGTCCTCTTGACATGGCCCTCTCGGCATGCAAACATGAATGGCCCTCTCTGCATGGTCCTATTGACATGGCCCTCTCGGCATGCGAATATGAATGGCCCTCTCGGCATGCAAATATGAATGGCCCTCTCAGCATGGTCCTCTCGACATGGCCCTCTCGGCATGCAAACATGAATGGACCTCTAGGCATGGTCCTCTTGACATGGCTCTCTCGGCCTGCGAATATGAATGGCCTTCTCGGCATGCAAATATGAATGGCCCTCTCAGCGTGGTCCTCTCGACATGCGAATATGAATGGCCCTCTCGGCATGCAAATATGAATGGCCCTCTCGGCATGCGAATATGAATGAACCTGCGATATGATGCCATACAATACGATGCAACATAATATAATATGATGCAATGCGATATGTCATAATATGATGTGACACAATCCTATGCCATGTGATGCAATATGGTGCAATGTGATGCAATGCAGCATGATGTAATGTGTCATGGTGCAATATGAGTGCAAGAATGTGATGCCATGTAGTGATGTATGATGCAATGTCCCATAGGGGAGTCATAGAAAACATCACCTTTGGTATGGCGTTGACTCTTTTGTGTGTACCTGCGCTCAAAGGAAACGATCAGTAGACACAATGCCACTTTTACTAGCGACTACATCCAAAATTTGAAAGACTTTAAAGACAGCGTCTATGAAGCTGATCAAAATAACTTTGTTTAAAAATGCGAGCGAAATGGTCGTGCCTGCTTTCAAGGACAACCATAAATACCATTTTTGAACATTGTTTGTTCGGGGTGATCCCTGTCTTGCCAGGCATTGGTGGAGAGTGTTGTTGCTCTTTGTTTGGTGCCCCCAATTTAAAGCTGACCGAAATGTCCTTATCCCTTTGGGGACTTAAGAACGTTGTCAGGTTCTCTTTATCTGGTAGTTTATGTGAACTACCAGAAAATTCATCCGCTTTAGGGACTTTTGCCTCTTTGGCCTCCTCATGCTATTTTGGGCTTTTCTCGCAAAATTTTAAAGCATCTGGTCTCATTGCGTTTCTTTGAACGCGTTGGATAATGCGGGACTACTTTATGATATACTTTTGGGAACAACCTACATCCATAGAAAAATTATTAGTTTTGTCGAAACTGGCCTGTGTTGACCTCCTTCGATATTCTGCTCCTGGTTCTATCTTCTCTGTATGCTTTACAATCTCGGGTACTTATCACCCTCGACTCTCCCAAAAACCAAGGTTGACATAAGACAAAATCACATTAAAAGAGTAAAGCTAATCTTTGTAAATATTTTTCAAACAAGTTCTTTGGAAAACAAAGAGTTTAAAAAGGAGATATTTTGGAAATGTCTCTGCCTGTCATGTCATGTACTAGTTCAATGAACGTCCTTTACTCGAGGTCTTGACATTTCTGACATACTGCTGGCGGACTACGGAGGTCCTTCGTCGTCCTAGCTGGGGAACTTGAAAGATGATTTTAAATAAATCTATCACAGCCGGGGATTAATCCATATAGGACTGGGGATTTCTTTGAAGTAGACTCTGATCTCTCGGTGCTGGGGAATTCCTCGGAGCTTAATGTTGAACTCTTGAATGAAGCTTGGCAGAAATTTTGAGATCCTTCTCAAAATTTCTGCCCCAGTTAAAGGCTTCATAGCAAATCTCATTCCATTGGCAAGAGACTTGAGACTTTGTGGGGATTATGAGATTCTTTCTCGATATTCACCTTGGTTGCTCTTCGGCATATTCTGTATTCTTACTGGGAAACTCCTTAAAGTCTAATGCTCTTCGTCTTCTGAATTTTTGAGATTCCTTTCTCAAAAATTCTACCCAGTTTCCATTTTCTGGGAGATACGGATGAACCATTGTGGCATTTACGTATCTACAAGCATCCTCTTCTCTTGTTGGCAACGACCTTCATCTTATGAATTTTTGAGATTCCTTTCTCAAAAATTCTGCCCCAGTTTCCATTTCCTGGGGTGATATGACTGAACCATTTTGGCGCCTATGTATCCCATTGAGGCAGGAATCAGGTCAAACGTAGTTCCCACACTCGAAGTGGGAGAATGATGGAAATAACTAAAGGGGTGACCTAGGCCGACACAGGTCGCCTACGTATCTCATTCTTGAGAATTCAGGTCAAACATAGTTCAGGATAAGAAAGGGAAAGATAAGTTTTCCTAAGGGGTTGACCGAAGCTGACACAGGCCGCCTATGTATCTCATTTTTTGAGAATTTAGGTCAAACATAATTCGTACAAGAGGATAGGGATGTTCTAAGCTATTACAAGGCATAAAATGATTACAATCAGGAAATGCGATTACAGGAAAAGGAAATTAAAGGAAAACTATCCCTAAGCAAAGTATCTCTTCACAACATCGGAATTGATCGGTTTGATCCACACTTGATCATCCATTTCGGATAGGATCAGTGCTCCTCCGGATGACACTTTTTGGACGACATACGGACCTTTCCAATTGGGTGCAAACTTTCCTTTGTATTCCTCCTGGTGGGGAAAAATGCGCTTGAAAACCAGTTGTCCTATGGAAAACATGCGAGCTCTCACTCTTTTGTTGAATGCATGAATCATTATTTGTTGGTACAACTGACCATGGCATACGACACTCATCCTTTTCTAATCAATCAATATGAGTTGCTCGTGACGGGCACAAACCCATTATTCATTGTTCAATCCGTCTTCTCAAATTATCCTAAGAGACGGTATTTCAACATCCGCAGGTATCACTGCTTCCAACCCATACACCAACATATAAGGGGTCACCCCGGTCAAAGTCTTGACGGTCGTTTGGTATCCCAATAAATCATAAGGAAACATCTCATACCAAGATCGGTGATGGTCGACCATTTTTCTCAAGATCTTCTTGATATTCTTGTTGGCGGCTTCCACAGCTCCATTCATTTGTGGCCGGTATGCGGTTGAATTACGGTGAGTGATCTTGAATCAAGTGGCTGTTCAGATTTGTTCCGTTGTTGGTAATAATTGACTCAGGGATCCCGAATCGACAGATTAGGTTGTTTTTAACAAAATCAGCTACAACCTTCTTGGTCACAGACTTGTAAGAAACAGCTTCTACCCACTTGGTGAAGTAATCAATAGCTACCAAAATGAATCTGTGTCCATTCGAGGCAGATGGCTCGACGGGACCAATGAAATCCATGCCCTAGGCTACAAAAGTCCAAGGTGCGCTCATTGCATGAAGATCTCAAGGTGGTACTCGAATCAAATCTCCGTGGATCTGGCACTTGTGACATTTTTGTACGAACTTGCTACAGTCATTTTCCATGGTCATCCAAAAGTATCCAGTTCACAAAATCTTCTTGGCTAGGGTGAACCCATTCATATGGGGACCACACACTCCAGCGTGTACCTCTTCCAATAGTCTTGTGGCTTCAACCGAATCAACTCATCTTAAGAATCCAAGGTTCGGAGTCCTCCTATACAGGATTTCTCCGTTTAGGAAAAAGTTGTTGGCCATTCGGCGAATGGTTTTCTTTAGGTTGGCGGTCACATCTTCAGGATATACTCTAACTTCTAGATACCTCTTGATATCATAATACCATGGTTTTCTGTCTGATTCTGCTTTGACTTGCGCACAGTGCACAGGTTGTTCTTTGAGATCTATTATCAACAGATTGATATAATTCTGATTGGGATGTTGAATCATGGAGGATATGGTTGCCAAGGAATCGGCAAACTCATTCTGAATCCTTGGTGTATGCTTGAATTCAATCTTCTTGAATCTCTTGCAAATTTTTTGAACCATCTTCACATACGACATGATCTTGGGGTTCTTCACAGCCCATTCACCTTGAACTGGGTGAATTAGCAAATCAGAATCAGCTATGACCAAAAGTTCTCGGACATTCATATCAATATCTAGTTGGATACCGAGAATAAAAGCTTCGTACTCGGCCATATTGTTAGTGCACGGGAAATGGAGTTTGGTTGTCACTGGATAGTGCTGACCAGTTTTTGATACCAAGACTGCTCCAATGCCTGAACCTTTGAAGTTGACCGCTCCATCGAAGAACAATCTCCAACCGGGGTATGACTCAACAATATCCTTACCTATGAACAAAATATCTTCATCGGGGAAGTAAGTTTGGAGCGGTTCATAATCTTCATCAATCGGATTTTCTGCTAAATGATATGCTAAGGCCTGTCCCTTGATTTTTTTTTGAGTCACATATATGATGTCGAACTCACATAGCAACATCTGCCATATGTCCAACTTCCCTGTAGGCATGGCATTTTGGAGTATGTACTTCAGGGGATCCATTCTGGAAATGAGATACGTCATATACGACGACAGACAATGCCTCAACTTCTGGGCGACCCAAGTCAAAGCACAACAAGTATTTTCTAACAAAGTATAACTAGCCTCGCACGGAGCAAATTTCTTACTCAGATAATAAATTGCTCGTTCCTTCTTTACAGTTTCATCATGTTGTCCCAGGACACACCCGAAGGCATTTTCTGAAACTGACAGGTACAGCAATAACAATCTCCCTTCTCTTGGAAGAACCAATATCTGGACAAGTAGTCCTTGATATGATCAAAAGCTTGCTGGCACTCTTTGGTCCAACTAGTCAGCGCATCTTTCTTCAATAACTTGAAAATGGGTTCACAAATAACCGTTGATTGAGCTATGAACCGACTAATATAATTCAAACTTCCCAGGAAACTCATGATCTCTTTCTTGGTATTCGGGGGAGGCAACTCTTGAATTGTTTTGATCTTTGAAGGGTCGAGCTCGATGCCCCTTCTACTGACTATAAATCCCAACAGCTTGCCAGCTGGCACTCCGAAAGCACAATTTGCGGGATTCATCTTTAGGTTGTATTTTCTCAGTCGGTCAAAGAACCTCCTTAGATGAGTTAAGTGATCCAAACTCTCTGATGTGCCGGGATTCTATGGCACATTTGACGCCTTTAACTAAGAATACTTGCGAGTTTTCAAGCAACTTTTGTGGGTTTTGAGGTTTTTATGTTGTATTTGCAGGAAATGAAGACAAGGATAAAAAGGAAGTGAAAAAAACCTCAAGCTAAGTAACATGGGTTATGCTTGACGGAGGGCCTGACGGCTCGTCACACAGGTGACTGACCGTCAGAGGAGCCACCAAACCTGGCAGCAGCTGAAGGAGGCACTGGATAGTGGCGACGGTTGGCGTGACGGCCCGTCCCAACCGTGATGGTCCGTCAGCCAAGCCGTCAAGTTAGAGCTCAAAGAGAGCATGCACTGGATAGTGGCGACGGTTGGCGTGATGGCCAGTCGCATAGGTGATGGTCCGTCAGCCAAGCCGTCAAGTTAGAGCTAACGGATAGCATGCACTGGATAGTGGCGACGGCTTGGAGTGACGGCTAGTCGCATGGGTGACGGTCCGTCAAGCGACCCGTCAACGCGAAGCAGGACTCCAAAAATTCTATTTTTGGACTTTATTTCCTGGACTACTATAAATACCCAGTGTTAGGGTTATTTTAATTATTCATTAACTAATATCTTGTCAGACATTTTTGAGCAATTTTTGAGAGGAAAAACACGACACGATACGTTTTTCTTCTTCTTCTTCCATTGTGCTTGGGATTTTGGCTTCTTGTTCTTGGATAATTGAAGCTTGTGTTCATATATCGTAAGAATCTTGTCTTTCTATTATGAATATGATTTTCTTCTCTTTCCCTAATTGCATGAGTAGCTAACTTCCCACAACTAGGGTTGTGGGATCCATGGCAAGAGTCACAATGTAGATTCCGGATAGCGTTGGGTTAAATTTATATGCTGTTACGTGGTTAATCATTCGTTATTTACGTTTTCTAATGGTTGCAAACATTAGAACATACCTAGGTTTGATTTTCTTGAACAAAGAGATTAAAACCGGGAAATTTGATTAACTACGAGGATTCGAAACTACCAACTCTCGTCTTATGATTAATGCTGTAACTAGATTAATCCACTCGATGTTTAGGATTGAAATAAGAAAGTTCACCTTTTCAAGTTTGAGAGAATTGAAAAGGAAATTCTTCTATTTGGTTGAGAAACGTTTAGATGATACCATTAATTCGATCACATCGTGATATGCATATAGAAAGAACCCAGTTAAGCTTTGAGTCGAAATTGTTATGACGCCATGGTGAACACTTCCCTAGTTCATTCTCATATTGATTAATACTCGTTGAAACTCGCAATTCGTTATTTGCATTGTTCAAATATTGATCACAGAACCCCCCCCCCACAATTTACCGGAAACTATTGATTACTAGTCAACTAATTCCCTAACGAATTAATTTGCACCTTATTCCCTGTGGGATCGACCCCAACCTCTGTTGGGTTCTATATTTGACGACGACCGCTTACGCTTCATAATTGGAGTTGTAATTTGGGCGTATCAAATTTTAGCACCGTTGCCGGGGACTACGGTTGTTTATTAAGTCTGGTGTTTATTTGACTCCTAGTCATATTTCCTGATTTTACTTTTATTTGTTGTTTTTGTTTGTTACAGGGTACTGAGTTGTGCATGCCAAGTACCCGACGCTCGGGTGAACCAATATTTCCCTACGACCCCGAGCTTGCAAGAACGCTAAGGCAAACCATGAATGTACAACAGCAGGAGGCAGCAAGGCTCGCTGCAGAACAGTAGGCTCAACAGGATCAGCATCACTTGAATATCGAGGATATAGAGGATGATATTGCATTAGATGGAGTTGGTGCTACGGGCGCCATTGTTCTTCCTCTGCTAGTGCCCGGGGCCAAGTTCAACATTACTAGCACAATGCTCCAGCTGTTGAACTTAAAGGGATTGTTCCGTGGTATGGCTGGTGATGATCCAAACCGACACCTGATGAATTTTGTGGGTATCTGCAAGTCGTTCGAATTGCCTGGAGTATGTCATACCGCGATCAGACTCAGGTTGTTTCCATTGTCTCTGTCTGATGAGGCAGCGTTATGGTTGACAGAGCTAACCCCCGACTCTATCACAACCTGGGGAGAGTTGAAATGAGCTTTCCTAGAAAGGTTCTTTCCTCCCCCCAGGATGATACAATTGAGGGATGAAATTAGCAATTTCAGATAACAACCTCATGAGGCTTTACATGAGACGTGGTTGCGGTTCAAGAAGAAGCTGACACAATGCCCGAACCATCAGTTGACCGAAAATTTCCTAATGCAAACATTCTATAGGGCACTGAATTCGGCTACGAAGACGACACTAGATAATGCAGCATGTGGAGCGTTTATGGGTCTTACCTTTATCGATGCCACAACTATTTTGGACCGGCTCACTAAAACCAACAGGGCCTGGCATACACGGGATACGGAGGTGGCTGCTAGCACTTATGTAGTCGGTATGTCAGCAGAACAGCGCAAGAAAGAGGAAGAGCGGGACCAAGATATGGCCCATCTGAAAACGCAAATGGACCTACTGACAAAACATTTGCTGTCAGGAGGTACAGAGAAAGTGAAAGTTGTGGGTTCCAAGGTAGAGCAACAGAGTTTGAATCTGACGAGGAGGAAAATTATTTGGGTGGTTTCCAGGCCAATGGTCAGGGAAACCAAGGTCGGAACTATCAGAAGGACAACTACTATGAAAAAGCTGGCTACAGAGACCGTGATCAGGGGAACTGGAAGAATAAAACTGATGGAGGTGGGTTGTATCTACCACCTGGTAATAGGGAAAGATCTAGCAACGAGACAGGGACGTCCAAGTTAGAGAATATGATGGCAAAGATGTTGTTGAAGATGGAATCTACTGACTCCGGAGTCAAGGAAATAAAATCTGAATTATCATCAATGAGTCAGTTAGTGAATTCTCATTCCACCTCAATCAAGCAGCTAGAGCAACAAATGAGTCAAGTCTCGGCGTCCCTAAATCAAAGGAAAGCTGGGACATTGCCGAGTGACACCATTCAAAACCCTAGAAATGACGAAAATTGTATGGCAATCACCACCAGAAGCGGTAAGACATTATCGGAATCACATCCGGTAATTCAGACTCAGAAAGGTAATGTTGCTGAGGAAGATGAGTTAGTAGATGCTGAAAATATGGTCGATGAGGGTGTGAGAGTATCTTTTGAAAAACCCATTGAGGTAGAGGATGCTACTCAAGTGTTCACGGATAAAAGCAAGGAAGTTGAAAAACTTCCAACTATGATGCCTCGTCCACCGCCACCTTTCCCACAACGGTTGAAGAAGAAAGTGGAATATAGCAAGTTCCTTAATTTCATGACCATGCTCAAGCAGATATCAGTGAACATCCCTCTGGTGGATGCGCTTGAACAAATACCCGGTTATGCCAAGTTCATGAAGGACTTGATCACAGAGAAGAGGTCAGTAAGTTTTGAACCGGAAGACAACCTCCACCATTGTAGCGCCATTTCATCAAGGTCGCTAGTCCAAAAGAAAGAAGGGTGCGTTCACTATTCCTTGCACCATAGGGGAGTTTAACTTTGCACAAGCTCTCTGTGACTTGGGGGCTAGCATAAACTTGATGCCGTTAGCCATCTACCGGCAGTTGGGCTTAGGAGCTCCCAAATCGACGACTATGAGACTGTTGATGGCTGATAGATCGGTTAAACGCCCGGTGGATATTTTGTATGATGTGCTTGTGAAGGTGGGGAAGTTCATATTTCCGGTAGACTTCGTAGATATGGAGAGCAATGAGTTGACCTTCAGATTGAACGATGAAGTACTGAAGTTTAATGTGTGCAAGTCAATGAGGCAACCAAGGGACATGAATGTCATCTCGGATATTGATGTGGTTGCCGAATCTGATGTGATTGTTTCTGTTGAAGAGAGACTTGTTGTAGAGACATTGGCAGCAGTCATGATGAACTTCGATGATGATGACATCGAAGATTATGAAGAAATGGTAAATGCTGTGGTTGGAATGGGGTCATATTGTTACGCCCCAGAGAAATTAGATCTCAATTTAAAGAACAGACCGACACCTCCTGCAAAGCCTTCTATTGAGGAAGCGCCGGTATTAGAGTTGAAAGAGTTGCCAGGCCATCTGAAGTATGCATTTTTAGGTGACAAAGATACCTTACCTGTAATCATTGCGATAGACCTTGTGCAATCTCAAGTTGAAGCTTTACTATCCACACTGAGGAGACACAAGAGAGCAATCGGCTGGACCATTACAGATATTATTGGCATCCCACCAGGTATTTGTACTCATAAGATACAGTTAGAAGAAAATTGCACTCCCACCACCGAGCACCAGCGGAGACTGAATCCGCCAATGCAAGAGGTGGTGAAGAAAGAGATCATCAAATGGCTTGATGCTGGAGTAGTTTACCCAATTTCTGATAGCAAATGGGTAAGCCCAGTGCAATGTGTTCCTAAGAAGGGAGGAACGACTGTGGTAGCAAATGACAAAAATGAGCTGATTCCATTAAGACCTGTCACGGGGTGGCGAGTCTGTATGGATTATCGAAAGCTAAACTCCTGGACTCTCCGTGATCATTTCCCCATGCCCTTTATGGATCAGATGCTGGATAGATTAGCTGGTAGAGGTTGGTATTGCTTTTTAGATGGATATTCGGGGTACAAGCAAATATCTATCGCCCCGGAAGATCAGGAGAAGACCACTTTCACCTGCCCCTATGGTAAGTTTGCTTTTAGACGCATGCCCTTTGGTCTTTGCAATGCTCCTGCAACATTCCAAAGATGCATGATATCTATCTTTTCTGATATGGTGGAGAACACATTGGAAGTCTTCATGGATGACTTTTTGGTAGTGGGTGATGCATTTGATGATTGCTTGACTAATCTGGGTCAAGCATTGCAAAGGTGTGAAGAGTCAAACCTCGTGCTGAATTGGGAGAAATGCCATTTCATGTTGAAAGAAGGCATTGTATTAGGGCACAAAATATCTATGAGAGGTCTAGAGGTGGATAGAGCCAAGATAGAAGTCATCGAGAAACTACCTCCACCCATTTTAGTAAAGGGTGTGAGGAGCTTTCTTGGTCATGCCAGTTTCTACCGAAGATTCATTAAAGATTTCTCTAAGGTTGCTACCCCATTGTGCAGGTTGCTTGAAAATGAGACTAAGTTTGTATTTGATGCTGAGTGTTTGAGGGTGTTTGAGTGCCTGAAAGAAAAGTTAGTGGATGCCCCTATTATAATTGCCCCGGATTGGTCCAAACCATTCGAAGTAATGTGCGATGCGAGTGGTGTTGCACTTGGAGCTGTTCTGGGACAGAAGCGAGACAAACTTTTTCACCCCATTTATTATGCTAGTAAAGCATTGAATGGGGCGCAAAAGAACTACACAATGACAGAACAGGAGCTGCTGGCTGTTGTATACGCTTTTGAGAAATTCAGAGCGTACTTACTTGGTACAAAAGTGGTGGTACACACAGATCATGCAGCCTTGAGGTATTTAATGACCAAAAAGGATGCAAAACCTCGACTAATCCGATGGGTGATATTATTGCAGGAATTTGACTTTGAAGTCAAAGATCGGAAAGGGTGTGAAAACCAGGTAGCGGATCATCTGTCCAGGCTTGAGAGGGAAGAGAACTTAATAGATGAACCAAAGATTGATGACACATTCCCGGATGAGCAGGTGATGGCTGAGTCACTTGATATGGTGCCTTGGTACGCTGACTTCGCAAATTATGTGGTGAGTGAGATGATCCCGGAAGATTTGAACTTCCACAAGAAAAATAAATTTCTCCATGATGCAAGTAAGTTTTTCTGGGATGAGCCGTATTTATTCCGGTTGTCTGCTGACAACATAGTGAGGAGATGTGTACCGGAAGTGGAAATGACAAGCATCTTGCAAGCTTGTCATTCGTCCCCAGTTGGAGGACATCATGCGGGTAATCAAACCGCCCAAAAAATCTTACAGTGTGGTTATTATTGGCTGACAATCCAGAAAGATTCATATGAATTTGCCAAGTTCTGTGATCAATGCCAACGAAGAGGAGCAATCTCTCGCCGACAAGAGTTGCCCATGTCCACTATTTTGGAGGTTGAGTTGTTCGACGTATGGGGAATAGATTTCATTGGCTCTTTTGACAGCTCTTATGGGAACCGTTACATCTTGGTAGCGGTGGATTATGTTTCAAAATGGGTAGAGGCGGTTGCTTTGGCCGATAACGAAGGGAGAAGTGTGGTGGCATTTCTAAAAAGAAACATCTTTGCTCAGTTTGGCACCCCTCGCACAATCATAAGTGATGGAGGTTCACATTTTTGCAATAAGGTGTTCCGGGCTGCTCTAGCAAAATATGGGGTGAAGCAACACAAGGTAGCCACACCTTATGACCCCCAAACCAGTGGGCAAGTCGAAGTGTCAAACCGTGAAATTAAAGAGATATTGGCAAAGTCTGTGAATGTGAACCAGCGAGATTGGGCAAGAAAGCTAGATGACGCACTCTGGGCGTACCGAACAGCGTTTAAGACGCCAATAGATATGTCTCCTTACCAATTTGTTTTAGGTAAAGCTTGTCACTTGCCCGTGGAACTTGAGCACAAAGCCCTTTGGGCGCTCAAAAAGTTAAATCTCAGTTGGAGAGAGGCATCGGAACTAAGGTTGGAACAATTGAATGAGATGGACGAGATCCGATTGTGAGCATATGAGAGATCCGCTCTCTACAAGGAACGAATGAAGCTATACCATGAAAGAAAAATTGAGAAAAGGGAGTTCAAGGTTGGGGACTTGGTATTGTTGTTCAACTCCAGGTTCAAATTATTTCCCGGGAAACTCAAATCCAAATGATCCGGACCATTCAAAGTACACCAAGTGTTTCCATCCGGTGTGGTTGAACTCGAAAATAAAGATGGTGAGTTGTTCAAAGCCAATGGGCAGAGGGTAAAGCAATATCGAGGCCTCCCGGAAGAGGTACATGTTCTGTCTCTGGTGTATCTTGATGAAGTCTGAGTAATCAAGACACCCGCGTCGTGCCGCGATGTTAAATCAGGCGCTGTGTGGGAGGCAACCCATGATTTTTTGTTGTATTATGGTCTTAGAAAAATTTGATTTGTTAGAATTGGTTAATTTGTGCATTGAGTGTGCAGGTACAAAATAGTGGAACTAACAACATGTTCTTTCTACGAGTGACGGTTCCTGTTGGTGGGCCGTCAACTGTACAATGGACCGTCACACAAACCGTCACATGTTGACAAATATTTATCCCCACTGTTTAGTAGTGACGGTGTAATGACCCTTCCGGTCATTTCCACGTATACATTTTCCTTGAACCGTTAGAGCTTGTTTATAGTGGCCCCAAGTCATTTAAGGCTTGTCGGGACCGGTATTTCAGTGACGGGTCCATTTGTTTGGCCGTATGATAAGTTTTGAAGCCAAGCAAGTCGGCAAAAGTAATCGTAAGATCTTTAACAAATTTCCTGAACTTTGGGTAAAATGTCTCAGGGCATTTCTCTCAATATATTAAGAGTTAGAAGTCCCCCAAAATACCAAATCGAAGGTCTACGAGTCTAGTTTCCAACGCACAAAACCTTACGTCCAACTGATAGCAGAGTAAAACGTTATGACTGTTTTACCCCGGACTGTCTGGCAGAAAAAGGGTTGCGAACCGGGTTGCGAACCGGGTCGGGTCGAACTCGATTTAAGCCTCAACTTCACGTTTTAAAACACCATTTCAGTTCCGAAACAGTGAAAAAACATAAGGGAGGGTTCCAAGAGAGTTCTTTAGTCTCTAAATCGTGTGATGGTGAGTTGCAAACTTAAATTTAAGAATTTTATTAACATTGCGTGTATTTGAAAATATTTTATTTGAAAGTGGAATTTGGTAAAAATTTATATTATTATTACTTTTTTAAAATATTTTAAAAGTTTACGAAAAATATTTTGTGACGATATAATTGTATATGTATTTACTTTATAAGGTTTTTATACACCATAATATTTTAACGGAGATAGTAAATTTAGTTATGTCAAAAATTATTATTATAATATAGTAGGTTTTATTTGAAATAATTTTCTATTAATTATGGTATATTCAAAAAGCTATATTTATTTTACCATGAAATTATATAATACCCGAGTATATACATAATGAGATAAAAACATTTTTAGTACTGCCACCTCCACTCCACGTGGAGGTGGAGGGAGTGGCCAGCAATCTACTAACTATAGTGGTGTCATTCCAATTATAGCTTATCTACCTAACTTATTTGTTGTATATATATTGTGAAGGATTTTAAGAATGTGTAGTAACCTATTCTCTTTAGCTTCTGCATCGTGAGTTTGAATTGGCTTATGAAAATAAATCCAATATACTTTCTGTAATCTACGCACGCCAACCGTGAAGGAAATTTTTAGTGGAAAATATATTTTGATTATCTCCGTCAAGTTATTCAAGCCCAAATTCAATTCTGATTTAGTTTTGAATTTTCTAGGAGTGGTTCGAGCTTGGACATCATCTTAGCAGCTTGTCATCGGACGACAAATCCTACTTTTGTTCCTCCGTTGATTGTAGTATTTGCCGATATATTTTATTTACCCTTGTGGTCCTGTGAGGCCTTGTTGACTATGGAACATAGAAGGTGGGATTTTGGGAGTGTCCGCGAGTCCCGGGCATAAAATTATCCTTCTAGGCTGGTTATGCTTGCTGAGTAGCTGTGGGGCTGTGCAGGGTCGATAGGTTAATTGTGAGCTGCTGGGCAGCTATTGTGTGTGATCATATCATTTCCATGCATATAAAGAGGTTTTATCCATGTTTTACTATGGTTTTGGCTTCGGGCCTACTGACACTATTTTCTAAACCTTGCATGGCCCGGGGGGGCCGTTTTTGATGGAAATAATTTGGAAATGGTTTGATTTAACTTGTGAATTTCTTGGGTAAAAGAAAGTAAAATTATGTTTTAAATCATCAGTTTTATGGTTAACGCTAGACTCGGCAGCGCCGGGGTGCTAGTTGAGTTTTCTTGCTACTTGAGATGATTTTTAGCCTCGGTCGGACCTAGCACCTGAGATGACTTTTTACTGTTTAGACCCGGTTATTCCCAGGCACCCTTGGAGGGGTTTTTGAGACATTTTCCTACTACTTTAGTCCTGGACAGGGTCTGGGCATGCATATTCGAGACTGGGTCTCTATCTTGATACCGGACTTGTTTCCGGATGACATGTTTGATACTGAGTTTTAGTATGGGGTCTGGGACCTCCATGGACCTTGCCATCCAGGCCAGGGGCTTCGGGCTGCGTGTGCTGGAGGAGGGGTATACGGCAGAGTAGAGGTATACGGGCAGTGTCCTTCCATGGAACCTACCTGCTGGGCCGGATCGGCGCCGGAGGAGGTACATACAGAGATACCATTTCACTTGAGACCTTCATGCATCATATCATTTATTGTTTGAGGCTCCACCCTTGTTTGTTGTTTGTTGATTGTACGCTCCGGTAGTATGGGATGCCGGAGGGTTTGTTTTCACTTGTTTGTGTTCCTCGGTTGTATGGGCGGTCGGGGGACTGTAGGTAGACTCTTTCTATTTACTTGTAGAATTGTTCCCTGTTACGGTTAATTATGAAATTGGTTACTGCTAGACTGTTAGTTGCTGGATTGAGATTGATATGATTAGTTGGTCTTTATTCATATCTCTAAGCATGTCTATCATTACTCTTCTCTCTTCTTCTTACACTTGAGGTTACCGGTATACCGTCCATTTCGTAAACTTATTTTGTATACACTATTCTTGCAAGGACCCCAGGTGCGTTGTTTCTTACTTTCACCTGTGCCTATGGTGTGTATATTCTGCTTACTAGCCTCACATGTGGTTCTGTTGATTTCCCTCTGGGCTAGTTCCTGTGTACCTTTCATTGATTTCTGTGACTGCTTGCTTCTATTCTGTCCATTACTACACTTTTATCTTATGTGTGCCCAGTCGGCCTATGATACCTACTAGGTACCTTATGCTTCACATTTGGTGCTTACCCCTAACCCTTGCATCTTTGGGTGCAGATCCTAGCGTGGGCCATCGCCGTTAGATCGCTGTGATTCGTGCTTGGAGATCTGTTGTGGACTACTTCAGACAGAGGGTGAGCTCTTGGCGATCGGAGCTTAGCTTTAGTTTATCTTTTGCTTCATGTACTCTATTACCATTTAGAGACATCTGTATATATTGTTTGGATCGTTTGCACTCCATGTATGTAGTTTTGGCTCTATACTATGATACCAGGTCTTGGGGTTTGGTTTAGTTCCGCACATGTATATATTTATAGTCCTTTTATCTTTTCTCTTCGTCTTGTTCTCTTATTTATTAGGTAGTAGCCCATTACTAACTATCCTGGGTTACGGGGATTGGTTCACCTACCGAGGGTTGTAGGTGCCATCATGACCGAGAAATCGGGTCGTGACAACTTGGTATCAGAGCCAGGTTCACCGGTGTCATCGGTATAGGAGCCAATGTCTAGTAGAGTCCTGCGGATCGGGGCGGAGACGTCCGTACTCAATCTTTGGGAGGCTACAGTGACATTTTAGGAATTTGACTCTTTCATTGCTTCGGTGTCGTGCGTAGAACCCTTGAAGTTTCTGGAGTTCTCATTTATTCTACTTCATTCTTCCGCAGATGGTTCGTACGAGATCTTCGGCATCACGCGGAGATGAGCCTCCCACTCCAACTAAGGGTCGAGGACTCCCTCGATCAGTGGCACCTGCTAGAGCTGCTAGAGTGGAGATAGATCCCGAGCGGCATATAGATTAGAGGGCAGACCAGGTACCACCAGCTCCAGTACCAGCTCCAATGCCCACTTCTGTGCCAGCTCCAGCCGCAGCTCAGTCTCCAGATATTCGGGGATTACTATTACAGCTTTTGGGTGTGATTGGAGAGCGGCCTTCTGAGGTAGCGCAGACATCCGCTCAGGGGGCAGCCCTGGGTGCACAGAGATCAGGAGCGCAGCCTGCTACTATGGCTCCCCGTGCGGAGGTCATTCTGGTTCCATCTGTTGCACAGCCTCTTGATCCTCGCCCAGTTATGACAGAGATAGAGCAGAAGGCGTTGGGTAGGTTTTTGAGGTTAGCACCTCCGAGGTTTGCTGGTACTTCTGGAAAGGATCCACATGACTTTATTACTACCTGTGAGGAGATGTTGCATCATTTGTGTTTGTTGGAGACTCACGGGGTTGGTTATACTACCTATCAGTTGAAGGGCCCAGCAAAGTTATGGTGGAGGGCTCAGGTTGCTTGTAGACCACCATCGTCACCTCCTTTGACCTGGTCTGAGTTTTATGAGGCCTTTATGGCCAAGTTCCTACCCCAGAGTGATCGCGAGCATCGCAGGGAGCAGTTTACTCACCTTGTGCAGGGGTCTACGACTATCTCGGAGTATGAGACCCGTTTTCATCAGCTAGCACCGTTCGGAGCTATGATCATTCCTACCGAGGCAGATAGGATTTGAAGATTTTTATGGGGTTTGAAGCCAGAGATCAGGCAGCCAGCTGAGATATTGAGTGCCAGTGGTCGGTCATTCCAGGCTATTATAGACTATGCCCACACTGTGGAGGACTTACAACGACATGATCAGGGGTCTAGAGATAAGAGGCCTCGACATCAGGGTGCTTATAGTGGTTCCAGATATGATGGTAGAGGTCCTGGCCAGTGGAGCCGGAGTTATCAGCCACAGCAGTACCAGGGTCAGTCCAGCCGACCGGTTCAGGCTTCCCTTTAGACTTTCGGTAGTACCTAGTTCGAGCAGGGTCAGAGCAGCCATCAGGGCTATGGCAGCCAGTCTTCGAGGGATACAGTTTCTGGGGCATTAGGTCGTGGTGGTCATACGGGATTCGCTGGTTCATCTCGACTGAGTAGGCCATCAGGGGCTTGTTTTACTTGTGGTGCGATGGGTCATTTTGCTAGAGATTGCCCTCAGCAGGGTACAGTTCAGTTGGCCGAGCCTTTACGAGCAGTTCAGCCTCCGGCTAGAGGGGGTGGTCATCAGGGTAGAGGTGGTGCTCCGCGTGGCAGAGGAGGTGGTAGAGATGACGGTCGGGCAGGTGGAGGTCGTCGTCAGTTTTACGCGGTCCCTAGGAGACCAGAGGCAGAGGCCTCAGATGCTGTGATTACAAGTATGATTTTTGTGTGCCATCAGTCTGCTATGGCTTTATTTGATCCTGGATCCACTTGTTCATATGTATCTGCCTACTTTGTGCCTTGTTTGGGGTTGGCTAGTGAGCCATTATCTGTTCCTGTTTCTGTTTCGACCCCAGTAGGAGATTTTTAGTAGTGGATCGGATTGTGAGATCTTGTATGCTATCTATTGGTGATTCAGAGACTTGGGGTGATTTGATGATTCTTGATATGCTAGATTTTGATGTGATACTGGGTATGGACTGGTTATCCCCTCACCGTGTGGTTTTTGATTGTTATACCAAGACCATTACCATAGCTGTGCCTGGTGTATCCCCGGTTGTGTGGCAGGGTTCTATTAGCCATGCACCATCTGGGATCATCTCTAGTCTTCGAGCTAGGAAGTTTATTTCCCATGGGTGTTTAGCTTATCTAGCATATGTCCGAGATGTTAGTCCTGACCCTACTTCTCATGAGTCTGTTCCTGTGGTTAGAGACTTCCTCGATGTGTTTCCTACCGACCTGCCAGGCCTTCCACCTGAGAGAGATATAGATTTTGCTATTGAGTTAGAGCCGGGCACTAGGCCCATTTCTATTCCTCCTTACCGTATGGCTCCTGCTGAGTTGAGGGAGCTTAAGGAGCAGCTCCATCTGTTCTCTTTGTGAAGAACAAGGATGGGTCGATGCACATGTGTATTGATTATCGATAGCTGAATAGGGTGACAGTGACGAATAGGTATCCGATGCCGAGGATTGATGATTTGTTTGACCAGCTTCAGGGTTCAGTCGTGTTTTCAAAGATTGACTTGAGGTCTTGCTACCATCAGTTGAGGATTAGGGCGGAGGACATCCCTAAGACAGCATTCAGGACACGTTATGGCCATTATGAGTTCCTGGTGATGTCTTTTGGGTTGACTAATGCCCCCACAGCCTTTATGAACTTGATGCACATGGTTTTTGGCCCGTATTTGGACTCATTTGTGATAGTTTTTATAGACGACATCTTGGTATGCTCGCGTAGTAGAGATGAGCATGAGCAGCACTTGAGGGTTATACTCCAGGCTTTGAGAGATCATCGGCTTTATGCCAAGTTCTCAAAGTGTGAGTTTGGCTTGATTCAGTTGCATTCCTAGGGCACGTGGTGTCTAAGGATGGGATTAGGGTTGATCCGGGAAAGATTTTAGCGGTTTGTGAGTGGCCTAGATCTACTACTGTTACTGAGGTCCGCAGCTTTATTGGGTTAGCAGCTTACTACAGACGGTTTGTTGAGGGATTTTCTTCCATAGCAGCACCCTTGACTATGCTGACTAGGAAGGATGTCCCATTTCAGTGGTCGGATCAGTGTGAGGATAGCTTCCAGAGGCTTAAGGCCTTATTGACTTCAGCTCCAGTTTTGACTGTGCCGGTTGAGGGTCAGAGCTTCTCCGTGTACTGTGATGCTTCTGGGGTTGGTCTTGGTTGTGTGTTGATGCAGCAGGGTCGAGTAATAGCATATGCATCGAGGAAGCTGAAGGTTCACGAGCGCAACTACCCCACTCATGACTTAGAGTTAGCGACAGTAGTTTTCGCGCTCAAGATCTGGAGGCATTACCTATATGGAGTTCACTGTGAGATCTTCACCGATCACCGTAGTCTTCAGTATATCACGAGTCAACGGGAGTTGAACTCGAGACAGAGGAGATGGGTCGAGTTACTGAAGGACTATGACTTCACTATTCTGTATCATCCGGGCAAGGCAAACGTGGTAGCGGATGCCTTGAGCCGGAAGGCAGTAAGTATGGGTAGCCTAGCTTCTCTTTCAGTTTCAGAGCGACCGTTGGCCTGGGACATCCAGTCCTTGGCTACCCGTTTGGTTAGGCTTGACTTGTCGGATCCTAGCAGAGTTCTCGCCAGTGTTGAGGTTCGTCCTACTTTGATTGATCAGATTCAGAGCCGTCAGTTTGAGGATCAGCAGTTTTGTGGCCTTCGTGATCGGGTTGTTCAGGGTGAGACCAGTCGGGCTACTCTAGATTCAGATGGGGTTCTGAGGTTTGATAGTCGCCTTTGTGTTCCGAGGATTAGTGATTTGATTCAGTTGATACTTCACGAGGCACATTGTACTAGATACTCCATTCACCCTGGCACAGCAAAGATGTATAGAGACTTGAGGCAACTTTACTGGTGGAGTGGTATGAAGCGGGATATAGCGGATTTTGTATCTCGATGCTTGAACTGTCAGCAGGTTAAGGTCGAGCACATGAGACCTGGTGGTTTGATGCAGCGACTTCCCATTCCTGAGTGGAAGTGGAAAGGGATTACTATGGACTTCGTTGTTGGTTTACCTCGTACTTCTCAGAGGTTTGATTCCATATGGGTGATTATTGATAGGCTGACTAAGTCAGCACATTTCTTGCCGGTTCAAACTTCTTATGGTGCAGAGAGGTTAGCTCAGATCTACCTTCGTGAGATTGTTCGATTGCATGGGGTCCCAGCTTCTATTATTTCAGACTGCGGCACTCAGTTCACATCTCAGTTCTGGAGGGCTATTTAGCGAGATTTGGGTACAGAGGTTCATCTTCGTACCGCTTTCCACCCTCTGACAGATGGTCAGTCCGAGAGGACCATTCAGATTCTGGAGGACATGCTTCGGGCCTGTGTTCTTGACTTTGGAGGTTCTTGGGATCAGTTTGTTCCCTTGGCAGAGTTTGCTTATAATAACAACTTCCATTCGAGTATCGGCATGGCACCTTTTGAGGCTTTGTATGGCAGGCGTTGCAGATCACCGGTAGGTTGGTTTGATGGTTTTAGTTCTGGGCCACAGAGCGCAGATTTGCTTAGAGATTCCTTAGACCGAGTTCGAGTGATTCAGGACAAACTTCGGGCAGCTCAGAGCAGGCAGAAGAGTTATGCTGATCATCGGCTTCGTGCCTTGGAGTTTAGTGTCGGTGACTTGGTGTTTCTTCGTGTATCGCCAATGAAGGGCGTGGTGAGATTTGGTAGGCGGGGCAAGCTTAGCCCCAGGTACATTGGGCCGTTTGAGATTCTTCAGAGGGTTGGTAGCGTTGCCTATCAGCTAGCCTTGCCTCCGATGTTTTCAGCTATACATCCTGTATTTCATGTTTCGATGTTGCGTCAGTATGTCCCAGATGAGTCTCATGTGTTACAGTGGGATTCAGTTCAGTTGGGTGAGGGTTTAGCCTTTGTTGAGGAGCCAACAGCTATTTTGGCCAGAGATGTCAGGAGATTGAGGTCTCGAGAGATCCCGGTTGTTAAGGTTCAGTGGAGGCACCGTCCAGTCGAGGAGGCTACCTGGGAGGCCGAGAGAGATATGCGGGCCCAGTATCCGCAACTGTTTGAGCCTTCAAGTACCCCCTTGACCTTGACTTTCGAGGGCGAAAGTCCTTTTTAGTAGTGGATGATGTAATGACCCTTTCGGTCATTTCCACGTATACGTTTTCCTTGAACCGTTAGAGCTTGTTTATAGTGGTCCCAAGTCATTTAAGGCTTGTCGGGACCGGTATTTCAGTGTCGGGTCCATTTGTTTGGCCGTATGATAAGTTTTGAAGCCAAGCAAGTCGGCAAAAGTAATCGTAAGATCTTTAACAAATTTCCTGAATTTTGGGTAAAATGTCTCAGGACTTTTCTCTCAATATATTAAGAGTTAGAAGTCCCCCAAAATACAAAATCGAAGGTCTACGAGTCTAGTTTCTAACGCACAAAACCTCACGTCCAGCTGATCGCGGAGTAAAACGTTATGACTGTTTTACCCCGGACTGTCTGGCAGAAAATGGGTTGCGAACCGGGTTGCGAACCGGGTCGGGTCGAACTCGATTTAAGCCTCAACTTCACGTTTTAAAATGCCATCTCAGTTCCGAAAAAGTGAGAAAACATAAGGGAGGGTTCCAAGAGAATTCTTTAGTATCTAAATCCTGCGATGGTGAGTTGCAAACTTAAATTTAAGAATTTTATTAACATCGCGTGTATTTGAAAATATTTTATTTGAAAGTGGAATTTGGTAAAAGGTTATATTATTATTACCTTTTTAAAATATTTTAAAAGTTTACAAAAAATATTTTGTTACGATATAATTGTATATGTATTTACTTTATAAGGTTTTTATACACCGTAATATTTTAATGGAGATAGTAAATTTAGTTATGTCGAAAATTATTATTATAATATAGTAGGTTTTATTTGAAATGATTTTCTATTAATTATGGTATATTCAAAAAGTTATATTTATTTTACCATGAAATTATATAATACCCGAGTATATACATAACGGGATAAAAATATTTTTAGTACTGCCACCTCCACTCCACGTGGAGGCGGAGGGAGTGGCCAGCAATCCAATAACTATAGTGGTGTCATTCCAATTATAGCTTATCTACCTAACTTATTTGTTGTATATATATTGTGAAGGATTTTAAGAATGTGTAGTAACCTATTCTCTTTAGCTTCTGCAAATGAAAATAAATCCAATATACTTTCTGTAATCTACGCACGCCAACCGTGAAGGAAATTTTTAGTGGAAAATATATTTTGATTATCTCCGTCAAGTTATTCAAGCCCAAATTCGATTCTGATTTAGTTTTGAATTTTCTCGGAGTGGTTCGAGCTTGGACATCATCTTAGCAGCTTGTCATCGGACGACAGGTAGGTTACGGTTTATTTTCCCTAGACTCTGCATATATAGGATAAAATTGTATTAATGGGCATCCTTGGGTTGGTTTATTAGGTTGGTACCACTGACCTCGACCGCTTTATTCATGTCCGCCTACTTTTGTTCCTCCGTTGCTTGTAGTATTTGCCGATATATTTTATTTACCCTTGTGGTCCTGTGAGGCCTTGTTGACTCTGGAACATAGAAGGTGGGATTTTGGGAGTGTCCGCGAGTCCCGGGCATAAAATTATCCTTCTAGGCTGGTTATGCTTGCTGAGTAGCTGTGGGCCTGTGCAGGGTCGATAGGTTGATTGTGAGCTGCTGGGCAGCTATTGTGTGTGATCATACCATTTCCATGCATATAAAGAGGTTTTATCCATGTTTTACTATGGTTTTGGCTTCGGGCCTACTGACACTATTTTCTAAATCTTGCATGGCCCGGGGGGCCCGTTTTTGATGGAAATAATTTGGAAATGGTTTGATTTAACTTGTGAATTTCCTGGGTAATAGAAAGTAAAATTATGTTTTAAATCATCAGTTTTACGGTTAACGCTAGACTCGGCAGGGCCGGGGTGCTAGTTGAGTTTTCTTCCTACTTGAGATAATTTTTAGCCTCGGTCGGACCGAGCACCTGAGATGACTTTTTACTGTTTAGCCCCGGTTATTCCCGGGCACCATTGGAGGGGTTTTTGAGACATTTTCCTACTACTTTAGTCCTGGACAGGGTCTGGGCATGTATATTCGAGACTGGGTCTCTATCTTGATACCGGACTTATTTCCGGACGACATGTTTGATACTGAGTTTTAGTATGGGGTTTGGGACCTCCATGGACCTTGCCATCCGGGCCAGGGGCTTCGGGCTGCGTGTGCCGGAGAAGGGGTATACGGCGGAGTAGAGGTATACGGGCAGTGTCCTTCCATGGAACCTACCTGCTGGGCCGGATCGGCACCGGAGGAGGTACATACAGAGATACCATTTCACTTGAGACCTTCATGCATCATATCATTCATTGTTTGAGGCTCCACCCTTGTTTGTTGTTGGTTGATTGTACGCTCCGGTAGTATGGGATGTCGGAGGGTTTGTTTTCACTTGTTTGTGTTCCTCGGTTGTATGGGCGGTCGGGGGACTGTAGGTAGACTCTTTCTATTTACTTGTAGAATTATTCCCTGTTACGGTTATTTATGAATTGGTTACTGCTAGACTGTTAGTTGCTGGATTGAGATTGATATGATTAGTTGGGCTTGATTCATGTCTCTAAGCATGTCTATCATTACTCTTCTTTCTTCTTCTTACACTTGAGGTTACCGGTATACCGTCCATTTCGTAAACTTATTTTGTATACACTATTGTTGCAAAGACCCCAGGTGCGTTGTTTCTTACTTTCACCTGTGCCTAAGGTGTGTATATTCTGCTTACTAGCCTCACATGTGGTTCTGTTGATTTCCCTCTGGGCTAGTTCCTGTGTACCTTTCATTGATTTCTGTGACTGCTTGCTTCTATTCTGTCTATTACTACGCTTTTATCTTATATGTGCCCAGTCGGCCTATGATACCTACTGGGTACCTTATGCTTCGCATTTGGTGCTCACCCCTACCCCCTGCATCTTTGGGTGCAGATCCTAGCGTGGGCCATCGCTGTTAGATCGCTGTGATTCGTGCTTGGAGATCTGTTGGGGCTACTTCAGACTGAGGGTGAGCTCTTGGCGATCGGAGCTTAGCTTTAGTTTATCTTTTGCTTCATGTACTCTATTACCATTCAGAGACATCTGTATATATTGTTTGGATCGTTTGCACTCCATGTATGTAGTTTTGGCTCTATACTATGATACCAGGTCTTGGGGTTTGGTTTAGTTCCGCACATATATATATTTATAGTCCTTTTATCTGTTCTCTTCGTCTTGTTCTCTTATTTGTTAGGTAGTAGCCTATTACTAACTGTCATGGGCTACGGGGATTGGTTCACCTACCGGGGGTTGTAGGTGCCATCATGACCGAGAAATCGGGTCATGAAAACTTGGTATCAGAGCCAGGTTCACTGGTGTCATCGGTATAGGAGCCAATGTCTAGTAGAGTCCTGCGGATCAGGGCGGAGACGTCCGTACTCAATCTTTGGGAGGCTACAGTGACATTTTAGGAATTTGACTATTTCATTGATTCTGTGTCGTGCGTAGAACCCTTGAACTTTCTGGAGATCTCATTTATTCTACTTCATTCTTCCGCAGATGGTTCGTACGAGATCTTCGGCATCACGCGGAGAAGAGCCTCCCACTCCAGCTTAGTGTCGAGGACTCCCTCGATCAGTGGCACCTGCTAGAGCTGCTAGAGTAGAGATAGATCTCGAGTGGCATGTGGATCAGGGGGCAGCCCAGGTACCACCAGCTCCAGTACCAGCTCCAGTGCCCACTTCTTTGCCAGCTCCAGCCGCAGCTCAGTCTCCAGATATTCGGGGATTACTATTACAGCTTTTGGGTGTGATTGGAGAGCGGCCTTCTGAGGTAGCGCAGACATCCGCTCAGGGGGCAGCCCTGGGTGCACAGAGCTCAGGAGCACAGCCTGCTACTATGGCTCCCCGTGCGGAGGTCATTCCGGTTCTATCTGTTGCACAGCCTCTTGCTCCTCGCCCAGTTATGACAGAGATAGAGCAGAAGGCGTTGGGTAGGTTTTTAAGGTTAGCACCTCCGAGGTTTGCTGGTACTTCTGGACAGGATCCACATGACTTTATTACTACCTGTGAGGAGATGTTGCATCATTTGGGTTTGTTGGAGACTCACGGGGTTGGTTATACTACCTATCAGTTGGAGGGCCCATCGAAGTTATGGTGGAGGCCTCAGGTTGCTTGTAGACCACCATCGTCACCTCTTTTGACCTGGTCTGAGTTTTATAAGGCCTTTATGGCCAAGTTCCTACCCCAGAGTGATCGCGAGCGTCGCAGGGAGAAGTTTACTCACCTTGTGCAGGGGTCTACGACTATCTCGGAGTATGAGACCCGTTTTCATCAGCTAGCACCGTTCGGAGCTATGATCATTCCTATCGAGGCAGATAGGATTCGCAGATTTGTATGGGGTTTGAGGCCAGAGATCAGGCAGCCAGCTGAGATATTGATTGCCAAGTGGTCGGTCATTCCAGGCTATTGTAGACTATGCCCGCACTGTGGAGGACTTACAGCGACATGATCAGGGGTCCAGAGATAAGAGGCCTCGACATCAGGGTGTCTATAGTGGTTCCAGATTATGGTGGTAGAGGTCCTGGCCAGTGGAGTCGGAGTTATCAGCCACAGCAGTACCAGGGTCAGTCCAGCCGACCGGTTCAGGCTTCCCTTCAGACTTTTGGTAGTACCCAGTTCGAGCAGGGTCAGAGCAGCCATCAGGGCTATAGCGGCCAGTCTTCGAGGGGTACAGTTCCTGGGGCATCAGGTCGTGGTGGTCATTCGGGATTTGCGGGTTCATCTCGATTGAGTAGGCCATCAGGGGCTTGTTTTACTTGTGGTGCGATAGGTCACTTTGCTAGAGATTGCCCTCAGAAGGGTACAGTTCAGTTGGCCGAGCCTTTACGAGTAGTTCAGCCTCCGGCTAGAGGGGGTGGTCGTCAGGGTAGAGCGTGGTGCTCCGACGCGACAGAGCAGGTGGTAGGGATGGCGCTCGGGCAGGTGGAGGTCGTCGTCAGTTTTATGCGGTCCCTAGGAGACCAGAGGCAGAGGCCTCAGATGCTGTGATTACAGGTACGATTTCTGTGTGCCATCAGTCTGCTATGGCTTTATTTGATCCTGGATCCACTTGTTCATATGTATCTGCCTACTTTGTGCCTTGTTTGGGGTTGGCTAGTGAGCCATTATCTGTTCCTGTTTCTGTTTCGACCCCAGTAGGAGATTCTTTAGTAGTGGATCGGATTGTGAGATCCTGTATGTTATCTATTGGTGATTCAGAGACTTGGGGTGATTTGATGATTCTTGATATGCTAGATTTTGATGTGATACTGGGCATGGACTGGTTATCCCCTCACCGTGTGATTTTGGATTGTTATGCCAAGACCATTACCATAGCTGTGCCCGGTGTATCCCCGATTGTGTGGCAGGGTTCTGTTAGCCATGCACCATCTGGGATCATCTCTTTTCTTCGAGCTAGGAAGTTGATTTCCCGTGGGTGTTTAGCTTATCTAGCATATGTCCGAGATGTTAGTGCTGACCCTACTTCTCCTGAGTCTGTTCCTGTGGTTAGAGACTTCCTCGATGTGTTTCCTACCGACCTGCCAGGCCTTCCACCTGAGAGAGATATTGATTTTGCTATTGAGCTAGAGCCGGGCACTAGGCCCATTTCTATTTCTCCTTACCGTATGGCTCCTGCTGAGTTGAGGGAGCTTAAGGAGCAGCTCCAGGATCTGTTAGCTAAGGGGTTTATTAGACCTAGTGTGTCACCTTGGGGTGCTCCTGTTCTCTTCGTGAAGAAGAAGGATGGGTCGATGCGCATGTGTATTGATTATCGGCAGCTGAATAGGGTGACAGTAAAGAATAGGTATCCGATGCCGAGGATTGATGATTTGTTTGACCAGCTTCAGGGTTCAGTCGTGTTTTCAAAGATTGATTTGAGGTCCGGCTACCATCAGCTGAGGATTAGGGCGGAGGACATCCCTAAGACAGCATTCAGGACACGTTATGGCCATTATGAGTTCCTGGTGATGTCTTTTGGGTTGACTAATGCCCCCGCAGCCTTTATGAACTTGATGCACAGGGTTCTTGGCCCGTATTTGGACTCATTTGTGATAGTTTTTATAGACGACATCTTAGTATACTCGCGTAGTAGAGATGAGCATGAGCAGCACTTGAGGGTTATACTCCAGACTTTGAGAGACTATTGTCTTTATGCCAAGTTCTCAAAGTATGAGTTTTGGCTTGAGTCAGTTGCATTCCTAGGGTCAAACTCGATTTAAGCCTCAATTTCACGTTTTAAAATGCCATTTCAGTTCTGAAACAGTGATAAAATATAAGGGAGGATCCCGAGAGAATTCTTGAGTATCAAAATCGTGTGTTGGCAAATTACGAGCCTAAACTTGAGAATTTTATTAGCCTCGTGCGTGTATTTGAAAATACGTTATTTAAAAGTTGAAATTGGTAAAAATTATATTATTATTGCCTTTTCAAAATATTTTAAAGGTTTATGAAAAATATATTTGATACGATATAAGTGTATACATATTTATTTTATAAAGTTTTTATACTCCGTAATATTTTAACGGAGATAGTAAATTTAGCTATGTTGAAAGTTATTATTATAATATAGTAGGTTTTGTTTGAAATAATTTTCTATGAATTATGGTATATTTAAAATATTATATTTATTTTACTACGAATTTATGCAATACCCGAATATATACGTATTGGGGAATGAATCTCTTGGTGCCACCTCTACCTCCACGTGGAAGTGGAGGGAGTGGACACCACAGTCCATACGTGGCAGCCTTCCATGCCAAATGTCCCTTTCACCTTAGTTGATTCAAACAATCAAGTGATGCCTACTCACTTTAAGCAGTGATCAATTGCTTGCAAAATTGCTGCCAACGTTGATAAACATTTCTTTTAAATGTAAATTTTGGTGCAAAAATTACCTCAGTACATCTTTCACTTGCCACATTAAAAGTTGAATCCAATAAGCAAGATTTTGATAATTTATTGGATCACCGAAAAGGAAATCAATTATCCACGTCAAGTTATTCAAGCCTGAGTTCGAGTTTGATTTCGTGTTGGGGATTTTTTGGAGAGGTTCAAGCTTGTCATTGGACGACAGGTAGGTTACGGTTTAATTTTCCTAGACTCTGCATATATAGAATAAAATTGTATTAATGGACATCCTTGGGTTGGATTACTAGGTTGGCACCACAGACCTCGACCGCTTTATTCATGTCCGCCTACTTTTGTTCCTCCGTTGCTTGTAGTATTTGCCGAAATATTTTATTTACCCTTGTGGTCCTGTGAGGCCTTGTTGACTCTGGAACATAGAAGGTGGGATTTTGGGAATGTCCGCGAGTCCCGGGCATAGAATTATCCTTCTAGGCTGGTTATGCTTGCTGAGTAGCTGTGGGCCTGTGCAGGGTCGATAGGTTGATTGTGAGCTGCGGGGCAGCTATTGTGTGTGATCATACCATTTCCATGCATATAAAGAGGTTTTATCCATGTTTTACTGTGGTTTTGGCTTCGGGCCTACTGACACTGGTTTCTAAACCTTGCATGGCCCGGGGGCCCGTTTTTGATAGAAATGATTTGGAAATGGTTGATTTCACTTGTGGAGATTTTTGGGCAAGAAAGTAAAATTATGTTTAAAATCATCAGTTTTATGATTATCGCTAGACTCGGCAGGGCCGGGGTGCTAGTTGAGTTTTCTTGTTACTTGAGATGATTTTTAGCCTCGATCGGACCGAGCACCTGAGATGACTTTTGACTGTTTAGACCCGGCTACGCCCGGGCACCCTTGGAGGGGTTTTTGAGATATTTTCCTACTATTTTAGTCCTGGACAGGGTCTGGGCATGCATATTCGAGACTGGGTCTCTATCTTGATATCGAGACTGGGTCTCTATCTTGATACATGTTCTGATACTGAGTTTTAGTATGGGGTCTGGGACCTCCATGGACCTTGCCATCCGGGCCGGGGGCTACGGGCTGCGTGTGCCGGAGGAGGGGTATACGGTGGAGTAGAGGTATACGGGCAGAGTCCTTCCATGGAACCTACCTGCTGGGCCGAATCGGCGCCGGAGGAGGTACATACAGAGATACCATGGCACTTGAGATCTTCATGCATCATATCATTCATTGTTTGAGGCTCCACCCTTGTTTGCTATTTGCTGATTGTACGCTCCGGTAGTATGGGATGCCGGAGGGTTTGTTTTCACTTGTTTGTGTTCCTCGGTTGTATGGGCGGCCAGGGGACTGTAGGTAGACTTTTGCTTTTTACTTATAGAATTGTTCTCTATTATGGATAAGTATGAGATTGGTGTGATTAGTTGAGTTTGATTCATGTCTCTGAGCATGCCTATTGTTACTCTTTCTCTCTTCTTCTTACACTTGAGGTTACCGGTATACCGTCCATTTCGTAAACTTATTTTGTATACACTATTGTTGCAAGGACCCCAGGTGTATTGTTTCTTACTTTCACCTGTGCCTATGATGTGTATATTCTTCTTACTAGCCTCACATGTGGTTCTGTTGATTTCCCTCTGGGCTAGTTTCTGTGTACCTTTCGTTGATTTCTGTGACTACTTGCTTCTATTCTGTCTATTACTGCGCTTTTATCTTATATGTGCCCAGTCGGCCTATGATACCTACTGGGTACCTTATGCTTCGCATTTGGTGCTCACCCCTACCCCCTGCATCTTTGGGTGCAGATCCTAGCGTGGGCTATCGCCGTTAGACCGCTGTGATTCGTGCTTGGAGATCTGTTGAAGACTACCTCAGGCTGAGGGTGAGCTCTTGGCAATCGAAGCTTAGCTTTAGTTTATCTTTTGCTTTATATACTCTATTACCATTCAGAGACATCTGTATATATAGTTTTGGTTTATTTACACTCCATGTATATAGTTTGGCTCTGTACTATGATACCAGGTCTTGGGGTTTGATTTGATTTCCGCATATGTATATGTATACACTCCTGTTATCTATTCTTTTGCTTGTTTGTTAGATAGTAGCCCATTACTAACTGTCCTGGGCTACGGGGATTGGTTCGCCTACTGGGGGTTGTAGGCGCCATCATGACCGAGAAATCGGGTCGTGACAACTTGGTATCAGAGCTTTAGGTTCACCGGTGTCATCGGTATAGGAGCCAATGTCTAGTAGAGTCCTGCGGATCGGGGCGGAGACGTCCGTACCCAATCTTTGGGAGGCTACAGTGGCATTTTAGGAAATTCGACTCTTTCGTTGCTTCTGTGTCGTGCGTACTACCCTTGAAGTTTCTGGAGATCTCATTTATTTTATTTCATTCTTCCGCAGATGGTTCGTACGAGATCATCGGCAGCACGCGATGATGACCCTCCCACTCCGGCTAGGGGTCGAGGACGCCCTTGATCAGTGGCACCTGCTAGAGCTGCTAGCGTGGAGATAGAGCCCGAGCAGCATGTGGTTCAGGGGGCAGCCCAGGTACCACCAACTCCAGCACCAGCTCCAGCACCAGCTCCAGTGCCCACTTCTGTGCCAGCTCCAGCCACAGCTCCGTCTCCAGATATTCGGGGATTACTATTGCAGCTTTTGGGTGTGATTGGAGAGCGGCCTTCTGAGGTAGCGCAGACATCCGCTCAGGGGGCAGCTCTGGGTGCACAGAGCTCAGGAGCGCAGCCTGCTACTATGGCTCACCGTGCGGAGGTCATTCCGGTTCCATCTGTTGCACAGCCTCTTGCTCCTCGCCCAGTTATGACAGAGACAGAGCAGAAGGCGTTGGGCAGATTTTTGAGGTTAGCACCCCCGAGATTTGCGGGTACTTCTGGACAGGATCCACATGATTTTATTACCACATGTGAGGAGATGTTGCATCATCTGGGTTTGTTGGAGACTCACGGGGTTGGTTATACTACCTACCAGTTGGAGGGCCCAGCGAAGTTATGGTGGAGGGCTCAGGTTGCTTGTAGACCACCATCGTCACCTCCTTTGACCTGGCCTGAGTTTTATGAGGCCTTTATGGCCAAGTTCCTACCCCAGAGTGATCGGGAGCGTCGCAGAGAGCAGTTTACTCACCTTGTGCAGGGATCTACGACTATCTCGGAGTATGAGACCCGTTTTCATCAGCTAGCACCGTTCGGGGCTATGATCATTCCTACTGAGGCTGATAGGATTCGCAGATTTGTATGGGGTTTGAGGCCAGAGATCAGACAGCCAGCTGAGATATTGATTGCCAGTGGTCGGTCATTCTAGGCTATTGTAGACTATGCCCGCACTGTGGAGGACTTACAGTGATCAGGGGTTCAGAGATAAGAGGCCTCGACATCAGGGTGTCTATAGTGGTTCCAGATATGGCGGTAGAGGTCCTGGCCAGTGGAGTCGGAGTTATCAGCCACAGCAGTACCAGGGTCAGTCCAGCCGACCGGTTCAGGCTTCCCTTCAGACTTTCGGTAGTACCCAGTTCGAGCAGGGTCAGGGCAGCCATCAGGGCTATAGCGGCCAGTCTTCGAGGGGTACAGTTTCTAGGGCATTAGGTCGTGGTGGTCATTCGGGATTTGCGAGTTCATCTCGACTGAGTAGGCCGTCAGGGACTTGTTTTACTTGTGGTGCGATGGGTCATTTTGCTAGAGATTGCCCTCAGCAGGGTACAGTTCAGTTGGCCGAGCCTTTACGGGTAGTTCAGCCTCCGGCTAGAGGGGGTGGTCGTATGGGTAGAGGTGGTGCTCCACGCGGTAGAGCAGGTGGTAGGGATGGCGGTCGGGCAGGTGGAGGTCATCGTCAGTTTTATGCGGTCCCTAGGAGACCAGAGGTAGAGGCCTCAGATGCTGTGATTACAGGAACGATTTTTGTGTGCCATCAGCCTGCTATGGCTTTATTTGATCCTGGATCCACTTGTTCATATGTATCTGCCTACTTTGTGCCTTGTTTGGGGTTGGCTAGTGAGCCATTATCTGTTCCTGTTTCTGTTTCGACCCCAGTAGGAGATTCTTTAGTAGTGGATCGGATTATGAGATCCTGTATGTTATCTATTGGTGATTTAGAGACTTGGGGAGACTTGATGATTCTTGATATGCTAGATTTTGATGTGATACTGGGCATGGACTGGTTATCCCCTCACCGTGTGGTTTTGGTTTGTTATGCCAAGACCATTACCATAGCTGTGCCCGGTGTATCCCCGGTTGTGTGGCAGGGTTCTGTTAGCCATGCACCATCTGGGATCATCTCTTTTCTTCGAGCTAGGAAGTTGATTTCCCGTGGGTGTTTAGCTTATCTAGCATATGTCCGAGATGTTAGTGCTGACCCCACTTCTCCTGAGTCTGTTCCTGTGGTTAGAGACTTCCTCGATGTATTTCCTACCGACCTGCCAGGCCTTTCACCTGAGAGAGATATTGATTTTGCTATTGAGTTAGAGCCGGGCACTAGGCCCATTTCTATTCCTCCTTACCGTATGGCTCCTGCTGAGTTGAGGGAGCTTAAGGAGTAGCTCCAGGATCTGTTAGCTAAGGGGTTTATTAGACCTAGTGTGTCACCGTGGGGTGCTCCTGTTCTCTTCGTGAAGAAGAAGGATGGGTCGATGCGTATGTGTATTGATTATCGGCAGCTGAATAGGGTGACAGTGAAGAATAGGTATCCGATGCCGAGGATTGATGATTTGTTTGACCAGCTTCAGGGTTCAGTCGTGTTTTCGAAGATTGATTTGAGGTTTGGCTACCATCAGTTGAGGATTAGGGCGGAGGACATCCCTAAGACAGCATTCAGGACACGTTATGGCCATTATGAGTTCCTGGTGATGTATTTTGGGTTGACTAATGCCCCCGCAGCCTTTATGAACTTGATGCACAGGGTTCTTGGCCCGTATTTGGACTCATTTATGATAGTTTTTATAGACGACATCTTGGTATACTCGCGTAGTAGAGATGAGCATGAGCAGCACTTGAGGGTTATACTCCAGACTTTGAGAGATCATCGGCTTTATGCCAAGTTCTCAAAGTGTGAGTTTGGCTTGAGTCAGTGGAATTCCTAGGGCACGTGGTGTCTAAGGATGGGATAGGTTGATTCCGGAAAGATTCAGCGGTTTGTAGAGTGGCCTGACCCTACTACTGGTTACTGAGGTAACAGCGCTTTATTGGGTTAGAGAGTTTACTACAGACGGTTGTTGAGGGATTTTCTTCCATAGCAGCCCCCTTACTATGCTGACTAAGGAAGGATGTCCATTTCAGTGGACATCGGATCAGTGTGAGGATAGCTTCCAGAGGCTTAAGGCCCTTATTGGACTTTCAGCTTCAGTTTTGACTTTGTCGGTTGAGGGTCAGAGCTTCTCCGTGTACTGTGATGCTTCTGGGGTTGGTCTTGGTTGTGTGTTGATGCAGCAGGGTCGAGTAATAGCATATGCGTCGAGGCAGCTGAAGGTTCACGAGCGCAACTACCCCACTCATGACTTAGAGTTGGCGGCGGTAGTTTTCGCGCTCAAGATCTGGAGGCATTAACTATATGGAGTTCACTGTGAGATCTTCACCGATCACCGTAGTCTTCAGTATATCACGAGTCAGCGAGAGTTGAACTCGAGACAGAGGAGATGGGTCAAGTTACTGAAGGACTATGACTTCACTATTCTGTATCATCCGGGCAAGGCAAAC
>QJPP01003403.1:0-45741 GCA_003996215.1 Jaltomata sinuosa | reverse complement strand
AATAAAGTGTGTAATTGAAAAAATGATAATAGATTGAGGAAGCTTTTAGCCATTTTCTTATTCAAGAAATGCATTACTTCTTCTTAGAACACCTTCCTTCTCTATTTAATCTCTTTTATATTGATTAATTTTTTTTCTGTTGATTTTTCTTTTTGGACTATTTCAAGAATGAATTCTCTCAGTTTCAATATTTTCAATAATGTTGTGTAATAGAATCAACAATCATAAAGTAATATGAATAATACGAAAAATACCGTCATTAGGAATCTCTTTTGGATAAAAAAATTTCATTGACATTCTTGTGAATTCAAAAAAAAATCCAAAGTAATCTTGAGGACTTCTAAAATATAATATTTGCTACTTGGAGAATAAGCAACTTAATAAAGAAATCATCCACTTATCCAACAATGATGTAGTCATCAAGTAGCATACATGGAAAGAGTAAACTTTTGTTTTCTTCCATCTGAAATTAAATAAATGAGTCTTGTATGATTGAAATAAATATATCATTTTTTCTATTTGAACTTTGATGCAAACTAACAGTAACAAACTAATGTGGGGGGGGGGGGTCCTACTATTTTTTTTTATTCATTTATTTTCTTATAATAATTTTCCAATAGTGGAATCATTTTTCTTTTATTCATTTATTTTTTTATAATAATTTTCCAATAGTAGAATCAATCTGATTATTTCTATTATATTTTCCAGAATATATTCTAGATATTCTTTATCTCGAGTTCTTTGATACATTTCTATATTTTCTTTTATCAAGTTTCCTAGCAAGGTTATGTCTACATTAGTTTCGTACCAGTATTGTAAGTATTCGTAATTTATCATTAATTTGAATCTAGTTCTAATTCTTTAATATTAAATTTTTCTAATTCTGAGTCTAGTTCATGCAATTCTATTTCGTACCATTCTTGATTCATTAGTTCTAAATCTTCATCATTGAATATTTTTTTCCATATCAATTTTCTTAGTTCTATAATTTCTATATCTTTGAGCACATATAAGATTAATACCTTATAATCATAAATCATTTTATCATGCAAATAGGTGGTCGTGATAATATTGTCCATATTCATGCTTATGCTTTGCTTTGATTTAATTAATTCCCTCATACCATAGCATAACAATAACATCATATTCGATCATTATAGACTAGATTATTTTAAATCATATCCTCCTGTCACTGTTAACACCGTACTTTCAAAGGTAATTTCTTCCTAAACAGTGCCACTTTGTCTACTACCTTCATGGCTTCCTCGCCTTGGTTTCGACCTCTGGACATTATTTTCAGAAGATTTCCCTTTTTTCCTCATGTTAACAAACTAGAAAATATGATTCAAATAATTCAAGTAGATAATAACGAATATAAACTTATTTAATCATGCTATGATACTTAGGAATTAGTAAATTTAGCTATGCATAATTATAAATGGATATACCTTGCCAGTATCTTCTTGCTCCATATTGCTAGAATTTTTTTTATCTTATTGAGAATTTTTTTTTTTGTTTACAAAGAAGGCTTGCTTTCCGTGTAGAAAGTCTTACCTTCATTTGCCATAATGGTTAGCTATTTATAGGAGGATGCTTACACGTCCTATTCCTCCTTTTCTTTTCTCCACTATGTTAATCTTTACAGTTGTCCCTATACTATTCCTACTTTTGTTAGTGACCGCTCACTTTATTAGTGGACGTCCCACTCAACTATTCCTATTTTTACAGCTTTACAAAGTTCCAAACTACTTTTTTTTACATAATTACAAATGTCCAAAAATGCTTTACATATCTGTCTGCTTTATCTTCGCTTTTTATCTTCTCGGCATCTGCATGCTATCTTCTTATTCCAGCTGTACGTCTGGGATTATATTATCTTCACCTTGACATATGGAGCATTGATGATCTGGATATTTGAGACTAACTGTTTTGCAGTATCTAGTCATCATTTCTGCTGATATAAAATCTTTTCTAATAGCTCTTGTTATAGGTTGTTGTTCCGGCTTTAACAAGCTTAGTGCCCATTGCCTTATCTCTTCCATATCTGCTATCCTTTCTTCTCTGCAGTTGGAGTAGATCATAGTTTGTTCGCGTGCATAGTAACTCCAAACTGGATTTTTGTTTAGATAATTTGACGTTAATTCGTTTAAAATTGTAGCTAGTCCAATAACTCTCTTTCCCGCATAAAACTCCGGTATTGATACTTTTGGTATCTCTTCTTGTGCTTCTATTTTTTCTGGGATAATCATTTCCCTAGTTAGTCCTATTTTGATAACTTGTATAACTGGCTTGATTTCTGTATACAATATCTCTGCTGGTGCTAAATAAATTCTTATATAGAATAATGTCCCTTTAGTTATCCTCTTGTAATGCATAAAAGCTTTGTGTAACTCTGGTAATGTAGCTATTTCGTCGCCTGTTTGGGTATATATGGTATTTAATAGACCATAATTGTAGCAACTTGCTACTAGATTTGCATTTGTTTTTGGTAACGCAATTAACTTATTGTATCCTTGTAGATTTTGGGTAATATAGTCCTCATTTGGATTGGTGGTAGCTTTGGATCTTGGATTTTTATTGAGGAAGGTCTGTAGTTTATGAATGTTTTCTATGTATGCTCTGGTTATGTGATTATATGTCTTTTTGTCTTGGTTCAGGCTATCTTTATAAGTACTCACTTGTGGTGGTATGAATGGAGTATTGTGAGGTTTTGGTGTATATGGTGCTTCAAATATCTTATTCAGATTTGTATTGACATATCTTGTCTCTTCGCTTGTAGATGAGGTATTGCCTGCAGCTGCATGAAGTAGATAATTGTTATGGGTTTTTCGGTGTTTCCCAACGTCACCTTGTATCTCTGGAAGTTTTATGTCTTCCGATTGACATAGCTCCGCATTTTTACAGTCATGCTGCTGACTAGTTTTGATTAGTTGTATCTCTTTATTTATGTTATCAACTTCTCTACAAAGAGTAGTCATAATTTTGAGTAGATCTTCCATAGTAGTTTCCTCAGTTTGAGTAGCTTTGTCTTGATATGTAATCTGCAATTGTATTTTTGTCAGTACATATCACCTCGATTGTAAATGTGAAGTTTAATATATTTAATACGAGTCTCCGTATTTCTTTGGTTATAACTGAGTCTTGTACTCTCCTCGTTAGCCACCATTTCACCTGCGTGTTCTAATAATAAACTTATTATATACAATATATGGTTCAAAAGCTAATAAACATTTATATATTGAGTATAATTCTTTTCTATTTATTTCCTATTTTATTTCGGAATTTGTAAATGTGCCTGAATAATACCTGCAATGATGTTCTATTTTTTCTTTATCATACCTGTATTTTAGTACTCCTCCATAGCTTATTTTACTAGCATCGGATTCTACTATATAGGTGAATTTGTTATTTTCGTCTGGGAAGCATAATTTTGGTAAATTCTTACATAGTGATTTTATTTTTCTTATTTGTTCTTGGTCTTTATCATCAAAATGGTATTCTACATCTTTCTTTAATTTCTTATGTAATGGTTTTAGACTTTCTGCTAATTTTGGTATATATTCTCTTACTTGATTTACTAACCCTAAAAACGACTGTAGTTTCTTTTTTGTATCTATCTGTTCATCAGAATTTATTATTTTTTGTACTATGTGTGGCTGCATTTTTGTACCATTTTTATCTATTTCTATTCCTAAGAATTCTATTTGATTTTTCATTATTTCAGCTTTTTTCTTACTCAAACTAATTCCTGAATACGTAATAATATGTATAAATTTTTCTAGTAATTTTATATGTTCATCTTGTGTTCTTGAATACAGGAGCATATCATCTATATATACTATGCAATTTTCTAATTGGTTGAAATAATTATCCATAAAATGCTGGTATCTTCCCGGTGCATTTTTATATCCAAAAGGTAATACGTTCCATTCATAAAATCCTTGGGGTACTGTAAATGCTGTTAGTTTTTTAGATTCTTCTTCTAGCTTAAGGTGGTAAAAGCCTGATTTGCAATCAAATTTACTAAAATAATTATATCCTTAGACTTGTCTTGTTTTTAATATCTTATTTGGTATTGGATAATTGTATGTTTTAGTTTTGGCATTTAAGTTTCTATAATCAATAACCATCCTACTTTTTCCTCTTTTTTGTTCGCTATGTTTATTTACTATAAATGCTGGGCTTGTATGTTTGCTATTACTTTCTTGTATATATTTATTTTCTAATAATTCTTCTATGTGCATTTTGAATTATTTTAGATCATCAAAATTGTATTTGAGAGGTTTTTGGGTAATTATACTATTTTCATCAATTAATTCTATTTTTACTTTGGTTTTATGTTTTTCCCATCCTTTTAAGGGATTTTCACTATATAATGGTTTTAATCGATCTTGAATGATTTTTAGTTTATCTATAGCAAATATAATTAGTTCTATTTTATGCTCATTTGTTTTTATATTTTCTAATTTCTGGGTAATTTTCTCACTTCCTTTTATCCATGGGGTAGGTTTTCTATTTTTATTATATACTCTTTTAGCCCCTACTTTGTGTTTACATGGTGTAGTAAACCACCAGTGCGTTTTTGTTATTATATGTGGATATAGTTTTTCTAGAAACGGCATTCCTAAAAGTATATCTTTGTTTGTGAATTCATAGCTATATATTTCTTCTATGGTTAATATCTTATCCCATATTTGTAGTTTTATGTTTTTTGCTTTATGATTTATCATGCTCCCTTCATTATTAAATCCTGTTACTACTATCGGTGTGGTTAATTTTTCCCATTTTCATCTGGTAGACAATTATGTTTACACATATTAGCTTCTGCTCCTGTATCTATCATCGGGGTATAGTATCTATTGTAGTAATTTTCTACTATTATTTTGGCAAGTATATAAATTTTCATTTTTATTTCATATTGTTCGTTTTATTATGACTTTTTTATTTTTATATGTAACAGTTAACTGGGTGTTTTCTAAATTATACGGTTTCATGCCTTCTAACCATTTTATTCCTAATATGATATTTTTATCTCCATGATATATTTTAAAATTTATTACCATTGGTATCCCGCCAATGATTAATTCTTTTTCTACTGTTTCTCTTAATGCTGTAAATTCTTTTGGTAATTCTGGCTGTTCTGTAGAATTTATTTCTTCTTCTGTTACCAATTCTCTTGTTATATAATTTTCTTCCTGACCTGTATTTATTGTTATAATAAATTTTCTTTGTTCTAATATTCCAGTTATATAATAGTGATATAGCTCTATTTCTTTTATTTTTACTGAATTTCCTGATGATTGAGGTGTTTCACTATGACTTTTTCTTTTAGATGTGCTTATCCTGTCGCTTACTATTTCTAGATCTTCTTCTATGTCAATTTCCTTATAGCTATAATCATTATTATCTATTACTGTGACAATTTGTTCAAATGGATTCTCTATTTTTATCCTATTAATTTTGTTTTTTGCTGTTATTTTATGTTTTGTTGTTAAGACATATAAATTTTTACATCTTGCTGTAAATATTTTACTACCTGGGGCCAGTTCGATTCCTGTCATTTTCCAATATAGTACTAATGATTTATCTATATTCCTGTCATTTATTGCTACTGAATAGTTGGCGCTTATTATGAATTTAAATTTTTGGTATATTAGATTTCTTTTTACTGCACTTATTATACTTTTTCCTATAGGTTCAATTATTATGTCATCTGCTAAATATATTTCTATAGGCGTATCTATACCTTCTCTGAAACATGCTTTTATTAATATTTCTGTTCCTCCTAGATGTACATATTGGTTCTTTAGCCTGTATTGCTTGTATTTCTTTATTTATTATTCTCTTATTTATTATAGGTATTTTTGCTTTTCCTTTGGTATATTTACAATCTATTATATGTTCTTTCTGACTTACCACATAATATTCTTCTTTCTGTCGTTTGAATATATTTTTTAGCATTGGTATTTTGAATATTTTTTCTACACTTAAATCTAATTCTTTTCCTTTTATCTGTTCAAATATATTTACATCAAATATAACTTTCTGTTCTGCTGATTCTTCATTTATATGTTCTTCTTTATCTATTATATGTATGTCTTTTTCAGACATTATCGTCTAATTCTTCTTTTTCTAATTCTTCATTCAATTCATTTTCAGATAATTCATATATGCTATCGTCACTGTCTAGTTCATAATCTAGATATTCTAATTGCATATATTCTTCATTATTTATTATTATTTCTGCTATTTGCTTTTTCTTAGGATTTTTAGGTAGTTTACAATCTCTAGCTAAATGTCCTAATTTTCCACAATTATAGCATGTACATTCAGTTATTTTCTTTTTTGGTTTAAATGGTCTTTTATTGTTAAATTTTTTTACATAATACCTTCGTCTAGGCTTTTTGTATTTATATTGGGATTTATATCTTTTGAATTTTCCTCGTTTTCTATTCTTTTTATAGTAATTATCTTTACATCCAAATTGGGGTGTTACTTTATCCTTACAGCATGATAGATTTTTTATTACGGATTTTTCCATTTTCATTTCTTCCCTATATTTCTCACATATATCTGAATACCATTTTTGTAAAAAACTTATTCTTGCTCCTAAAATATCTTGTAAGCCTGCTTCATTCCAATCTTTTATTATTTTTGAACTAAATGGTTCTGGTAATTTTGTAAAATATAATCTCCTTACTTCTTTTGCTTCTTCTGGCGTATATGTTCCTCTGTAATAATATTCTCTAAATACACATGTATATTCATCTATGTAACACATATTACATATTGCTAATTTTAACATTAAATTTATGTTTAATTGTTTATCTTTATTTTGTTCTTCTGTTTCTGTGGTTGTGCTGCTAAATTTATTTCGTATTGCCATTTCATATTTATTTAGAATATTCATAGCTGTAGTTGCTGTTTTACCGTCTATAGTTTTACTACTTCTTAACGTGTTTATACTTTCTTCTGATAAATTGTGTAACCATAATTTTACTGTTCCTAAGAATGTTCGTTCTATATATCCTGGTACTTCTGTCAGACTTATTTTATTGTCTATTAGCTGTTTTGCTATATATCCTATCCATAGTTGAATTGCTTTATTTATGTCCGTTACACAATCTAAATCTAAGAAATTATTATTCTGGTTGGTTGGTTTTGGAGTCCATTTTTTATTTAATCTTTTATCCCATATATTGTCTTGCCTATCAGATTGCTCATAATTAACTGTATAGTATGTCGGATTTAATATTTTTGGATTTTTAACTCCTGATGTACTAGCTTCTTGTTCTTTTTCTTTTTCAACATCTCCTGCATTTATTTTAATATTTTCGTCTATGCTTGCTACATTTGCTATCATTTCTGTATAGGTTTCACTTATTTCCGAACTCTGTTCTGTCTGATTATCATTTACCTCATTTATACCTAATTCTTCTTCTTCGATTGGTTCTTCTATTTGTAGTTTTTCTTTGAATTTTTCTATTTCAGTTTGTAATTTTGCTTCAATTTCCTTTTCTTTTTGTTTTACCGCATATAATTCTTCTAACTTAGCTAATTTCTTTTCTAGGGCTATTATCCTGTCATTTTTTACTTCTTTAATTTGTTGTATTTCTTGTTTTGCCTGTTGTTTAATGATAGTTATTTCATTTTTTCGGTCTATTTCTTCATTTTCTCTAGCAAGTCTTACCATTGCCGTTAAGCTATCTTCTAGTCTTAAGGATTCTTTTTCTAACATTAGACTTAAATTATCTCCTATTTTCTTATATCGTCTTCCTAGATTTGAAAATATGATCTTTATTTTTAATCCTTCGTGATTTTCATATATTTTTTCGTCTATGGCAAATTCTTCTTTGTTCATTTATAAGTTATGTTGTAATTTATATTCCAAGCTGTCTATTTGTAGTTGTAGGTAAAATATAGTTTTTCTTTGTGCTATGATAGATTCTTTACAAGTTCCTGCAAATATATTACTATTGAGTCTGTGTTGCCTATGTCTCAATTCTTGTCTTTTTACTATAATTATTTCATTAAGCTTTTGTCTGTGTTCGTTATCGTTATCAGTCATTGTTTCTTTAACTATTTAATATATTTATATTCTTTTTAGATATGTTATCTATTAATTTATTTAATTTATCGTTATCATTTTTTGTAATACTAAGTTGTTTATATTCTGAATATAAATTCTTTAATTTTCTTTTCAATTTTCTTATCTTATTTCTAGTATGTTTCAAATCATCCATAGCTCTGATACCAATGTGGGCAGAAGAAAGTATAAACACGTTAAGAAGTAGTAAAACTATAGACGGTAAAACAGCAACTACAGCTATGGATATTCTAAATAAATATGAAATGGCAATACGAAATGAATTTAGCAGCACAACTACAGAAACAGAAGAACAAAATAAAGATAAACAATTAAACATAAATTTAATGTTAAAATTAGCAATATGTAATATGTGTTACATAGATGAATATACATGTGTATTTAGAGAATATTATTACAGAGGAACATATACGCCAGAAGAAGCAAAAGAAGTAAGGAGATTATATTTTACAAAATTACAAGAACCATTTAGTTCAAAAATAATAAAAGATTGGAATGAAGCAGGCTTACAAGATACTTTAGGAGCAAGAATAAGTTTTTTACAAAAATGGTATTCAGATATATGTGAGAAATATAGGGAAGAAATGAAAATGGAAAAATCCATAATAAAAAATCTATCATGCTGTAAGGATAAAGTAACACCCCAATTTGGATGTAAAGATAATTACTATAAAAAGAATAGAAAACGAGGAAAATTCAAAAGATATAAATCCCAATATAAATACAAAAAGCCTAGACGAAGGTATTATGTAAAAAAATTTAACAATAAAAGACCATTTAAACCAAAAAAGAAAATAACTGAATGTAAATGCTATAATTGTGGGGAATTAGGACATTTAGCTAGAGATTGTAAATTACCTAAAAATCCTAAGAAAAAGCAAATAGCAGAAATAATAATAAATAATGAAGAATATATGCAATTAGAATATCTAGATTATGAACTAGACAGTGACGATAGCATATATGAATTATCTGAAAATGAATTGAATGAAGAATTAGAAAAAGAAGAATTAGACGATAATATCTGAAAAAGACATACAGATAATAGAAAAAGAAGAACATATAAATGAAGAATCAGCAGAACAAAAAGTTATATTTGATGTAAATATATTTGAACAGATAAAAGGAAAAGAATTAGATTTAAGTGTAGAAAAAATATTCAAAATACCAATGCTAAAAAATATATTCAAACGACAGAAAGAAGAATATTATGTGGTAAGTCAGAAAGAACATATAATAGATTGTAAATATACCAAAGGAAAAGCAAAAATACCTATAATAAATAAGAGAATAATAAATAAAGAAATACAAGCAATACAGGCTAAAGAACCAATATGTACATCTAGGAGGAACAGAAATATTAATAAAAGCATGTTTCAGAGAAGGTATAGATACGCCTATAGAAATATATTTAGCAGATGACATAATAATTGAACCTATAGGAAAAAGTATAATAAGTGCAGTAAAAAGAAATCTAATATACCAAAAATTTAAATTCATAATAAGCGCCAACTATTCAGTAGCAATAAATGACAGGAATATAGATAAATCATTAGTACTATATTGGAAAATGACAGGAATCGAAGTGGCCCCAGGTAGTAAAATATTTACAGCAAGATGTAAAAATTTATATGTCTTCACAACAAAACATAAAATAACAGCAAAAAACAAAATTAATAGGATAAAAATAGAGAATCCATTTGAACAGATTGTCACAGTAATAGATAATAATGATTATAGCTATAAGGAAATTGACATAGAAGAAGATCTAGAAATAGTAAGCGACAGGATAAGCACATTTAAAAGAAAAAGTCATAGTGAAACACCTCAATCATCAAGAAATTCAGTAAAAATAAAAGAAATAGAGCTATATCACTATTATATAACTGGAATATTAGAACAAAGAAAATTTATTATAACAATAAATACAGGTCAGGAAGAAAATTATATAACAAGAGAATTGGTAACAGAAGAAGAAATAAATTCTACAGAACAGCCAGAATTACCAAAAGAATTTACAGCATTAAGAGAAACAGTAGAAAAAGAATTAATCATTGGCGGGATACCAATGGTAATAAATTTTAAAATATATCATGGAGATAAAAATATCATATTAGGAATAAAATGGTTAGAAGGCATGAAACCGTATAATTTAGAAAACACCCAGTTAACTGTTACATATAAAAATAAAAAAGTCATAATAAAACGAACAATATGAAGTAAAAATGAAAATTTATATACTTGCCAAAATAATAGTAGAAAATTACTACAATAGATACTATACCCCGATGATAGATACAGGAGCAGAAGCTAATATGTGTAAACATAATTGTCTACCAGATGAAAAATGGGAAAAATTAACCACACCGATAGTAGTAACAGGATTTAATAATGAAGGGAGCATGATAAATCATAAAGCAAAAAACATAAAACTACAAATATGGGATAAGATATTAACCATAGAAGAAATATATAGCTATGAATTCACAAACAAAGATATACTTTTAGGAATGCCGTTTCTAGAAAAACTATATCCACATATAATAACAAAAACGCACTGGTGGTTTACTACACCATGTAAACACAAAGTAGGAGCTAAAAGAGTATATAATAAAAATAGAAAACCTACCCCATGGATAAAAGGAAGTGAGAAAATTACCCAGAAATTAGAAAATATAAAAACAAATGAGCATAAAATAGAACTAATTATATTTGCTATAGATAAACTAAAAATCATTCAAGATCGATTAGAACCATTATATAGTGAAAATCCCTTAAAAGGATGGGAAAAACATAAAACCAAAGTAAAAATAGAATTAATTGATGAAAATAGTATAATTACCCAAAAACCTCTCAAATACAATTTTGATGATCTAAAAGAATTCAAAATGCACATAGAAGAATTATTAGAAAATAAATATATACAAGAAAGTAATAGCAAACATACAAGCCCAACATTTATAGTAAATAAACATAGCGAACAAAAAAGAGGAAAAAGTAGGATGGTTATTGATTATAGAAACTTAAATGCCAAAACTAAAACATACAATTATCCAATACCAAATAAGATATTAAAAACAAGACAAGTCCAAGGATATAATTATTTTAGTAAATTTGATTGCAAATCAGGCTTTTACCACCTTAAGCTAGAAGAAGAATCTAAAAAACTAACAGCATTTACAGTACCCCAAGGATTTTATGAATGGAACGTATTACCTTTTGGATATAAAAATGCACCGGGAAGATACCAGCATTTTATGGATAATTATTTCAACCAATTAGAAAATTGCATAGTATATATAGATGATATACTCCTGTATTCAAGAACACAAGATGAACACATAAAATTACTAGAAAAATTTATACATATTATTACGTATTCAGGAATTAGTTTGAGTAAGAAAAAAGCTGAAATAATGAAAAATCAAATAGAATTCTTAGGAATAGAAATAGATAAAAATGGTATAAAAATGCAGCCACACATAGTACAAAAAATAATAAATTCTGATGAACAGATAGATACAAAAAAGAAACTACAGTCGTTTTTAGGGTTAGTAAATCAAGTAAGAGAATATATACCAAAATTAGCAGAAAGTCTAAAACCATTACATAAGAAATTAAAGAAAGATGTAGAATATCATTTTGATGATAAAGACCAAGAACAAATAAGAAAAATAAAATCACTATGTAAGAATTTACCAAAATTATGCTTCCCAGACGAAAATAACAAATTCACCTATATAGTAGAATCCGATGCTAGTGAAATAAGCTATGGAGGAGTACTAAAATACAGGTATGATAAAGAAAAAATAGAACATCATTGCAGGTATTATTCAGGCACATTTACAAATCCCGAAATAAAATAGGAAATAAATAGAAAAGAATTATACTCAATATATAAATGTTTATTAGCTTTTGAACCATATATTGTATATAATAAGTTTATTATTAGAATAGATAATACGCAGGTGAAATGGTGGCTAACGAGGAGAGTACAAGACTCAGTTACAACCAAAGAAATACGGAGACTCGTATTAAATATATTAAACTTCACATTTACAATCGAGGTGATATGTACTGACAAAAATACAATTGCAGATTACATATCAAGACAAAGCTACTCAAAGTGAGGAAACTACTATGGAAGATCTACTCAAAGTTATGACTACTCTTTGTAGAGAAGTCGATAACATAAATAAAGAGATACAACTAATCAAAACTAGTCAGCAACATGACTGTAAAAATGCGGAGCTATGTCAATCGGAAGACACAAAACTTCCAGAGATACAAGGTGACGTTGGGAAACACCGAAAAACCCATAACAATTATCTACTTCATGCAGTTGCAGGCAATACCTCATCTACAAGCGAAGAGAAAAGATATGTCAATACAAATCTGAATAAGATATTTGAAGCACCATATACACCAAAACCTCACAATACTCCATTCATACCACCACAAGTGAGTACTTATAAAGATAGCCTGAACCAAGACAAAAAGACATATAATCACATAACCAGAGCATACATAGAAAACATTCATAAACTACAGACCTTCCTCAATAAAAATCCAAGATCCAAAGCTACCACCAATCCAAATGAGGACTATATTACCCAAAATCTACAAGGATACAATAAGTTAATTGCGTTACCAAAAACAAATGCAAATCTAGTAGCAAGTTGCTACAATTATGGTCTATTAAATACCATATATACCCAAACAGGCGACAGAATAGCTACATTACCAGAGTTACACAAAGCTTTTATGCATTACAAGAGAATAACTAAAGGGACATTATTCTATATAAGAATTTATTCAGCACCAGCAGAGATATTGTATACAGAAATCAAGCCAGTCATACAAGTTATCAAGATAGGACTAACTAGGGAAATGATTATCCCAGAAAAAATAGAAGCACAAGAAGAGATACCAAAAGTATCAATATCGGAGTTTTATGCGGGAAAGAGAGTTATTGGACTAGCTACAATTTTAAACGAATTAACGTCAAATTATCTAAACAAAAATCTAGTTTGGAGTTACTATGCACGCGAACAAACTATGATCTACTCCAACTGCAGAGAAGAAAGGATAGCAGATATGGAAGAGATAAGGCAATGGGTACTAAGCCTGTTAAAGCCGGAACAGCAACCTATAACAAGAGCTATTAGAAAAGATTTTATATCAGCAGAAATGATGACTAGATACTGCAAAACAGTTAGTCTCAAATATTCAGATCATCAATGCTCCAGATGTCAAGGTGAAGATAATATAATCCCAGACGTACAGCTGGAATAAGAAGATAGCATGCAGATGCCGAGAAGATAAAAAGCGAAGATAAAGCCGACAGATATGTAAAGCATTTTTGGACATTTGTAATTATGTAAAGAAAAGTAGTTTGGAACTTTGTAAAGCTGTAAAAATAGGAATAGTTGAGTGGGACGTCCACTAATAAAGTGAGCGGTCACTAACAAAAGTAGGAATAGTATAGGGACAACTGTAAAGATTAACATAGTGGAGAAAAGAAAAGGAGGAATAGGACGTGTAAGCATCCTCCTATAAATAGCTAACCATTATGGCAGATGAAGGTAAGACTTTCTACACGGATAGCAAGCCTTCTTTGTAAACAAAAAAAAAAATATTTTCTCAATAAGATAAAAAAATTTCTAGCAATATGGAGCAAGAAGATACTGGCAAGGTATATCCATTTATAATTATGCATAGCTAAATTTACTAATTCTTAAGTATCATAGCATGATTAAATAAGTTTATATTCGTTATTATCTACTAGAATTATTTGAATCATATTTTCTAGTTTGTTAACATGAGGAAAAAAGGGAAATCTTCTGAAAATAATGTCCAGAGGTCGAAACCAAGGCGAGGAAGCCATGAAGGTAGTAGACAAAGTGGCACTGTTTAGGAAGAAATTACCTTTGAAAGTACGGTGTTAACAGTGACAGGAGGATATGGTTTAAAATAATCTAGTCTATAATGATCGAATATGATGTTATTGTTATGCTATGGTATGAGGGAATTAATTAAATCAAAGCAAAGCATAAACATGAATATGGACAATATTATCATGACCACCTATTTGCATGATAAAATGATTTATAATTATAAGGTATTAATCTTATATGTGCTCAAAGATATAGAAATTATAGAACTAAGAAAATTGATATGGGAAAAAATATTCAATGATGAAGATTTAGAACTAATGAATCAAGAATGGTACGAAATAGAATTGCATGAACTAGACTCAGAATTAGAAAAATTTAATATTAAAGAATTAGAACTAGATTCAGATTAATGATAAATTACGAATACTTACAATACTGGTACGAAACTAATGTAGACATAACCTTGCTAGGAAACTTGATAAAAGAAAATATAAAAATGTATCAAAGAACTCGAGATATAGAATATCTAGAATATATTCTGGAAAATATAACAGAAATAATCAGATTGATTTCACTATTGGAAAATTATTATAAGAAAATAAATGAATAAAAGAAAAATGATTCCACTATTGGAAAATTATTATAAGAAAATAAATGAATAAAAGAAAAATAGTAGGACCCCCCCCCCACCCCACCCCACATTGAGCTCACACATATTGTCATCATATATATATATCACTTTATTTTATTTAATATGATAAGTTCCCTAACAAATATAAAATCTATCATCGTTTGCCTAATAAAAGTCAAAAAATATATCTTCAACTAGTAGTAATCACTTATTTAAATCTTTTTCTTTCATTTTTTCCCCTATATTTAGCTAAATTTGCATTGATATCAAGCTTTTGGATGACCTTTGAGATAACTTCCTTCTATATATAGTTTCACACCTAGGGATTGGTGCATCTGTAAGTTGACGTAGAATATCCCCAAACCCATCTCAAATGATCTCTTTGTTTTTTATCCTCAATGCGTGCCATTTTCACCTTCTGTCTTCTGGAGAATATAGTCATTTTTAATTTTATCTAATCTAGCATGACTGCACATCCATCTTAGCATTTGATGGTCATTTCTAATCTTATCTAATCTAGTATGACTACACATCCATCTTATCATTTGCATCCCAACAACACTCATCTTGTGGATATATTAAACTTTAGTAGCTAAGCATTAACTATCATATAACGTTGTCGATCTTATAGTTGTTCTATAAAACTTACCTTTCACTTTGGTAGGCATCCTTCTATCACATAACACACAGGTTGGTAACACTTCTCAAGTTCAACTATTCAGATTTAATCTATGAGTAACATCTTCATCTATTACTCCAGCGAGTCTAGATATCTAAGTTGTTTGCATTTTGACACGACAAGCCCATCTAGACTCACCTCAACTTCACTGTACTCATGATGACTAAACCTACAATACATTTATTCAGTCTTACTTCTACTTATCCCACAAATCTTTGTCCTTAAAATTGTTCTCCATAATTCAAATTTTTGGTTGACACTCTTGCTAATTTCGTCAATTAACACAATACCATCAATAAGTAGAATACACCATGGGACTACATCTTATATTGAGTTGGTTAGCTCGTCCATAACTAGGGTAAACAAGTAGGGTCTCAGGATCGATTCCATGCATAAATCTACTATTATGGTAAACCCCTCAGTATCACATGTACTGTTTTCACTCTAGTGGCTCAATATCACCTATATTGTTTTCACTCTAGTGATGACTCATTCATACATGTCCTTTGTGACATTTATATAATATTTAATATGCATCTTTTTCTTCTCCATCACCCACCAAATGAGTTTGTGTCGTACTTTATCATATGATTTCTCTAGATTAATAAATACCATATATAGATCATTTTTCTTTTAGCAATATATTTTCATCAATCTTCTTAGCAAGAATATAGTCTTATTTGTTGATTTACCATGCATAAATCCAAACTGTTTTTTTTCCACTCTTGTCATATTTAAGTTTACGTTTTATACTTTTTTCCGGAGTTTCATTGTATGACTCATGAATTTAATGTCATGATAGTTTTCACAACTTTAAATGCCTCTATTTTTCTTGTAAATCAGATTTAGGGTACTCTTCCTCGACTCATTGGACAACCTACCACTTCTTAATATAACATTAAATATCTTGGTGAACCATTCTATTCTAACCTCTCCAAAACACTTTCAAACCTCTATAGGGATACTATCGGGACCACAAAGTTTTTCTAATCTGCATATTTTCATTGCATTTATTACCTTAGTCGGCCTAATTCTATGAGCGTAGCTAAAGTTTCTATCATTCACAAACGTGTAGAGGTCCAAAATATTATTCTTTTGATTCGAGTTGAGCAATTGATCAAAGTAATCTCTCCATCTATCCTTGATCTCGTTATCTCTTATCAAAACTAGTTGAGAATCATCATTAATATATTTCACATGGTTTAAATTCTTACCTTCTTCTCTCTTAGTCATGCTAGTTTAAACATTTCTATCTCTCCGTCTCATGTCTTTAACTTTTGATAAAATTTATCTAAAGCTAAGGCTATTATTTCTTCTTGGCATGTTTCCTTAGAGCCTAAGTATGATAGAGCTAGTATATTATTATCGAGCTACTTGTAGTCATAATTGTTATGTTAGCTGCTTGAGTAGGTATGATTATCCCTCGTCGAGTCTCTTATTCTATAGATAGCGACCTTACGTTAGATCCTATTTAGAATTATCCGTAAAGGTCACTTACAGCTTGCCCACTTACTTTCAGGCTACTTGCTTGTCTATTGTTGCTTTTGAGACTGTTGTGGTTGCTTCAAATACACATACAAGAGCCTTGTGTGCTCAAATAAAGATATATGATCCACAGTCACAACAATGAATAATCAACTTGTAACCCAACAAGCAAAATACACAGTTCAATTTACCAGACTGTTAAGCAGGACTATTAAACATTTCCTAATCATCCCCTAAGCAATGCATCTCATACAAATACTTAGATAGGAGTACACAAACACATAAAGTATACATGAATTAAACCATCACCTACCCCATTCCGGGTACACTATGAACCGTCAAATCCCGTCCGAAGACTAACCCCAGTTCGCCCCTTTAAACATGCAATTAATTACATTTATTCCTGACCCTCTTCCTAGGACCAAATATGACGTGGAAAAACCTTTTCCAGCCTTAGAACACAGCCAACGAATATTCTAATTATACCAATTATTTTCTGAAACTTTTGTCCCTTGCACATTAGTTAATTACTAACCCTTTTTTGGTTCCCCAAACCTTCCGATATTCTAATTCCCGCATTTTTTAGCAAATCACAACAATTAAGCAATGCCTAGAATATCACAATACACTATTCCAATTCTACCATTTTCAACTAATCCAACAATCAACAATTTTCTCTAGACTCTGTGCCCGAAGGCCTAACCATGGATTCTCCCTTTCATTCTACACAATAATAAGAAAATGAAAGCGGTCAATCTACTCTTTGGAAGAAACCTAGCCTACCTGGATGCTGAGCAGCTATTCCATGCCCTTTCTGGTTCTGTGAAGGGGTTCCCTGATGATTCTGCAGGCCCGAATCTGTAATTTCGCATCCCTTTAGCTGGAATCCCTCCTCCCCATGGCTCCCAAGTCTTGGAGCAGCTTAGGAGAGTTTTTGGAATAGCTCTCGTCTGTTTTTGGGGCTGAAGGGAAGAAAATGAAATTAAAAACCTGTTTTCTAGGTTTTTTGGTCCCGTCGCGCCGCTATAGCGGTCCCCACTCTGTTATAGCAGTACCACCGTAGCGGAGTCAACTGCTATGGCGGAGGTTGACCGTTTTGACTTCCGCTATAGTGGTAATTATTCTGTTATAGTGGAGGTCGCCGTGGCGGAGCGGTAGCGCTCGTCACGAACAGAATGTCGAGAAATCTCCAAAATTAGTCCATTTTACAACACACTTAATTTCCCGACATTACGGAATAAATCTCTCACGTCAACCTCGATTTCGGGAGCTCTACTTATCCAAATTCGATCCCAAAAAATTCCCCGGACTCCTCTATGCCTTAGCTACAAGGAAAACTAGCTCCAACCAAGACATCTAACCCCATCCTTACCCAGATTATCCTAGGCCATACCTCACTCTAAATCTGGTCGAGATTAGCCTAGCCCAAAATTTCAAACTCCCAAACCCAAAGTTTTCTAACTCTAAAACTTGGCACGAATGGTTTACTCATAACGACGATCCCGGTCGTTACACATAACGACTGAACGGGTCATTACATTAGATTGCAGTGTAATCTAGTGGGCTTATGGGGGCTCAGGTAGGTTGTTTGGTCATTGTTTGTGCATGCCAGGCTTATGAGGGCCAGACTAGGTCATTGTTTGCTTAGTTGATTATATATTTTAAAGCAGGGAAGGTAAGTACGTAAGGTTTTGTTTATGCTCCTTCTGTACTATCTTTAACTTTTATATTTCAATTTCAGTTCAACTTTTCAGTTTACTTTACATACTTGGTACATTATTTTAAACCGACGCCTCGAGCCTGGGGGCGCTGCATTTATGCCCGCAGGTCCCGACAGACGACCAGACAGGCCTTCTCAGTAGCACGATCGAGCTCCAACAGGTTGGCTAGATCCTTTCTTTCAGAGTTGCCAGAAATTCTGAGGTTTGTTAGCTTTTGCTGTAAATAGCTTTTGGGTAGGTCCGGACCCTGTCCTAGCCAAGTTTACTACTCTTAGAGGCTTGTCGACTTTTGGTTATATAGAGGTGCATTGTTGGGCGTATTGGCCTTATTGTTTTGTCCTTTTAGCGCAGCGGCCTATTGGCCTTGATCGTATCTGTATATAAGTGTTTAGTTTATATATTTTTAAATATCATAATGGCCTCGAGGCCCGCATAGCGTTACTTGACAACAAATAGCATGGTGCCCTCGACGCCCCCACATGATTTAGTTTTTGGTCTATATGAATTGGTGGGATTAGCTGAGTTACTATAGGTTATGTTTGTCGCGCCCCATTTTTTCTCGCGGAAAAGCGGTATTCGACGTGACAACTCTCTTTTTAGGAAGAGAGCGTGAAGAGTCGCCACCTAACGAATTAAAGGCGCGTTAGGGCGCCGTTCTAACTAACTACAATTAAATTAGATTTTATTTTTACGCAACCAGAGAATCGGGTAAGGGTTCAAGTTACCTCGAAAGGAAGGTGTTAAGCACCTTTCGAGGTCCACAAATGTGGGTCTCTGCCGGATTCGTTATTTATGTGGGAATAGGTGATAAATAATAGGTCGATTGATTAAATTAAAGACTATGTAATTAAACAAGTAAAACCTTATTTTAAAACAAGTATTTAAGCCAATTAAATTACCAAAATCTAAGTGAGAAAATCATGCATTAATTAACGCAAATAAATAAATAAACGAAAAAGATCAGATAAGCGAGAAGTCAGAAGTGACACAATGATATAGGAAAAGAGACCTAATTACTAAGTGACTTAGTTAACTACCCCAAACAAATAGAAAGAAACAAACCTAGGTTAGTTCTAACCTATTCGGATCAGCGCCCGGCTTATTATCGGAGACAATTCCAAAGATATTGTCGTATTCTGCTCGGGTCGATTTCCATCATATCCGTCTATCTACCCACGTAAGTTGGTTATTAAGATTATTATTCCTAGGAGCGTACTAAAGAAATGAAAAATCTATCGTACCTTAGTATGCCTACCCGTCCCAACTTAATGTCCAAGAGGCATTTGGACTTACTATTTGGGTATGAGACTAGACAAATAAAATCTTAGATTTCCTAATTAGACACGGAAAAGCGTCAAGCAAAAACAAGAAGGACTTTAAATCAAGTAGCATATAATGGTTTCATAGAAGCCTCTTAATTAATTAAAAGATAACTAAGTGATTAACATACTTCAAACATTAACGCTTTCGTATGATTAAACCTATAGGCATGGTTCCTAATGCAAAAAATTTATTAATTAAGTCCTATGAGCATAATATCTAGCAGTTTATCATGCTGAAATTGGTTTTGACATGCTGGAAACAGTTTTAACCTGCGCGTGATCTAAACTGATTTTGAAGCTTAAGATATGGTGACTAATTTATTTGAAGTGCTGAAACTGATAACTAATTGACATGCCGAAAATTTGTTTAGTCCTATAGGCATAATTTCTACTTTTTAACTTGTAAAATGACTAATTTAATCATGCTGAGACTGATTTTAATATGCTGAATTAAATTTGACAGATTTAAACATGCTGAAAATTGAAACTAACATGCTGAAACAAGTTTAAATCCTATAAGCATGGTATCTAAATGAATTAACATGCTCAAACAAATTTAACTCCTATAACATGATAACTAATTGCATTATATGCTAAAACAGATTCAGATCCTATAGGCATGGTATCTAAATGGATTAATATGTTAAAACCTTGTTTAGATCCTATAGGCATGATATCTAGATGAAATAATATACTGAAATAAATTTAAATCATATTGGTATGTTATCTAAAAGATTAAACATGCTGAAAACTTACTTAGTACTATAGGCATGGTAACTACTTAGTTTTAAAAAATGCTGAAAAAGTGACCAAATAAATTAGAACGTTGAAACAGATTGACTTATAGGCATGGTTTCTGATTTTAAACAACGAAGCAGATTTTAAGACTTAAACATGATTTCTAACAAACAATACTAATACAAACTCTATGGTCATAATTTCCAACCAATGAAAATTAATAAAATCCTATAGACATGATTTCTATGATTTACAATTAAAGCAAGTAGCACGTAGTTTGCCCCTCCCCCGTTGCAGTCCCCTAAAGTATTTCATTTATCGTCAGAGTTTTACAATAAATTATTACAGACCGAAATAATGAACAGAATTTAAAGCTAAAGAACAGGCTATCCCGATATTCAGAAATCCCGATCCCGAACAACTCTTCACAGCCAACAAGAACCTGTCAAACATGTAGAACATAGGACTCGGAGGACCTTAATACAACCCTTAAACCAGGCCTTGACATGTCAGAGTTCCTGAGGGTCTCAAGGACCCTAGGCAGTGCTTATGTCAAGGAGCATGAATGCATTAGGGCCTCCGTATTCCTCCAAATAACACGAAAACCAACCAAGACATAACCAAACATAATCGGGCAGCCAAGACATAACCAAATATAATCGAGCAGTCACTATGCGAACAAGCAATATCTAATCTTTTAACAAGTAACACTGGTTCATGACTAAAGCACAAAAGAAAACAGATCAAGCCAACAAGAAGTAAAGTCTAGGTGCAATCCTATAGACATGCTCTCTAATGATTTATAGATAAGCATAGATAAGCATAGATGGACTAATACACATATTTAAAGTTACAAGTGATCATGTATATAAATTTAAATCTACATCGATAGAAACTAACCAGTTAACCGCAAACAAACAAGAGAATACTCGAAGTCCCACACTTAGCAATCAGTCAACTTATCAGCCAAGAAGAAAAATTCTAAAATATGAGAGTGAGTAGTGTGTAAAGTCTGTCCGACCGAATATAATGAAAAGAGGAGTTGTTTATATAGTAGAAGAGAAGTATTCAATTACATAATTCAAGGGAGGAAGAGGATTCAGAAAACCAATTAAAGGGATTATTTTCCTTAAACAAATGGGCTAAATCAATTAAGGGGAGAAATTATGCTAAGCTTACCATAAATATACTAACACTAAATCTGTCCAAACTAAAAGGGAAGGTCAAGAATCAATGAGCATGAATCAACCAAGAATTTACCAAAGTTAACCAAAGACCAAGGCTATCTAAAATTTGAAATAGTGAATAAGCCACACAATCTGTCTCTTCTTACCATAATCCTTTTCCCGAAATCAAGCAATTGCACATATACCAAAATTATCTAAGTACTAAGGATATTCTAATCCACAAAAGGAAGAAAAATCACTCAAAGGGATGATGACATGCTGTGGTTGATCAATTACACATTCAGATTTACCAAGAATAACCAAGTATCAAGATGTCACAAAGAAGAAGGGACAAACAGATCAATTTTGCCAAAACAAATGAATAGCAAGGCTGTCCTAATCAATACAAGGAAAGAGGAATACAAAATTATGCTTGGACTGAATCGATTTTGTCATAAAGTAATCAAGTAATGAGCACAGTCAATCCCAAATTCCATAGTCAATTAAAGAGGGAAAATAACCAGACATGAATACGGGTTGCATTTTCCGTCCAATCAAACAGTCATACAACATGTAGAATAAATTGGTACTCAAACATGCTTGGGCATCGATTTCACAAACAGAGCATACACATATTCGAATTTTCCGAAATCAATTAAAGGTAAAGGTTTGTAAAAGCCGGGGTTTGCCCCCATATGACAGTCTAATAGTGTAATTAACACGAATTTGCAGAATTCAAGCACCAATTCACCAGTCAAACTTTAATAATCTTACCTCTAATAATCTGATAAAATGGTAAAAGAGAAAGAAGATGCCAAAATTGAATTGTGAACGAGGTCAAACCAGGAACGAGCTTGTGATAGTCCATCAGTATTCGATGCTTTAACAGAAATCAAGATGAGGCAATAACTTTGGGAACCACTAATCCCAACGCATATTAGTGGGGTTTTCTAGCTCGCCGACCAGTAGTGGAGGCAGCTGTTTCTGGGGTTTAAAAGGGGAATGAACAGAGATAGAGATGGAGCGGGGAGCATGGGGCTTTGGTGGTTGTTTACTGGCGGTTTTCAGACTGATATCGCCGATGGCGGCGAGATGGTGGAAGAAGCAAAGCGGCGGCAGTGGGTCGCCGCCCGTCGGCATAGGAGAAGAGAGAGTAGATGGAGATAGGGGTGACGTTTATGGTGGTGGTTTGTAGGGTTGAAGTGGTAGTTGCGATGGGGTTTTGACGGTGGCTGCTTCACCGGTGATGGTGAAGCAGCGGTGAGGGTAGCCGGAGTTGGCGGTAGTGATGGCAGAGAGGGGGAAGATGATGGGGATGAGGGTGGTGGCGGTGGCTGGTTTCGCTGATGATGGAGCAGCGGCGGAGGGAGAGAGGAAAGAGAGAGGCGGCTGGTGGAGGAAGTGAGAATGGGGTTAGGGTTAGGGGTTGTGTTGTTTAAAAGGAAAGAAGAAGTGGTTTGATCTCGGCCGTTGATCGTTTTAGATCAACGGCTGAGATTGAATCAGACTTGGGATTTAAAATTGGGTCAATTTAGCCCAATTTAGGCTAAAATTGAAATAAATTGGGTAGAAAAGGGGCTAGGATTTAAATAATTTGAGATTAGAAATTGAATTCGGACGGCTATTTAATAAACAAACTACTATGTATATAAAATTTAGTAGATGAAATAATAATTAACGATAATTATCAAAAGATTAAAAAAGGGTAAATTACGCATATATATTGTACGTGAAATAAATGACATGTAATATCATATGAAATTTGTGATAAAAAATAGTAATAGTAGAGAATAATTACATATTTATATACTACTTTTAAAGTGTTAACACGTAATTTATTTAATAAAATCAAGTAGAATATACAACAAGTTAATATTTAAAATAATTATTGTTATTAAAATAACAGCCCGAGAGGGGTATAGGGAGGTCAAAATTGGGTGTCAACAGCTGCCCCTTCCTTGCTCGGGAATGAAGGATGAATTGGCGGGCAAGGAATGTTGACTAGTAGCCAATTTTGTCCAATCAGGAAGATGATTCTTTTGGAATTGAACAAACAGGAGGGGGTTGTGAAAATGATGTGGCCGAGACTTCAGTTTCAAGTCGCCTACATATCTCGGGTCTTACGAGAATCAGGCCGTGTGTAGTTCTAGATTTAGGGACGAACAAGATCCCTAAATAAAATTGACAAATATGGGTTTTGAATCAGGATAGCACGAGTTGACAAGGTTAGAGTATGAGCAAAAAAATGGGATGTGAATATGATTTACGAATAAAGAATTATGCTTTGAAGAATTGCTCTTAGCCATTTCTTGTCTTGCCGGCAGCTTTTAACACAACTAGATAAAATTGTTAGCTCATTAATATAGAGAAGTATTGACTAATGTGGCGCAAAATAGTAATAAATAATAATAATGAAGAGAAGAGGTGAGAAAGCTTATCAATTTAATGTTGTTGCAGTATTTTTGAGGAACCTCAAAGATTCTGCCCCAGTTTAAACCTTTGAAGAGAAATCATCGGTTGTTAAACCTGTAGATGTTAGTACGTAAGGGATTTTATAAAGAAAATAATTTATATATTTTGTAGGGCCAAAAGAAGATGTCTTATTGCAAGGCAAACGAGCCTAAGTGTTCCTTTGTAAGGCGAACGAGCCTGAATGTTCATTTGTAAGGCGAACAAGCCTGAATGTTCCTTTGTAAGGCGAACGAGCCTGAATGTTCATTTGTAAGGCGAACAAGCCTGAAATGTCCCTTTGTAAGGCGAATGAGCCTGAACGTTCATTTGTAAGGCGAACAAGCCTGAAGTGTTCCTTTGTAAGGCGAACGAGCCTGAATGTTCGTTTGTAAGGCGAACAAGCCTGAAGTATTCCTTTGTAAGGCGAACGAGCCTGAATGTTCATTTGTAAGGCGAACAAGTGTTCCTTTGTAAGTGAACGAGCCTGAATCCTTTGTAAGGCGAACGAGCCTGAATGTTCATTTGTAAGGCGAACAAGCCTGAAGTGTTCCTTTGTAAGGCGAACGAGCCTGAATGTTCATTTGTAAGGCGAACAAGCCTGAATGTTCATTTGTAAGGCGAACAAGCCTGAAGTGTTCCGTTGAAAGGCGAACGAGTCTAAATGTTCATTTGTAAGGCGAACAAGCCTGAATGTCCTTTGTAAGGCGAACGAGCCTGAATGTTCATTTGTAAGGCGAACAAGCCTGAATGTTAGTAGCTCAGTAATAACACAATTTAATTACTTAGTAGCAATAATAATCTGATTTCCATATTCAACGGATCAAAAGTAGCTTAACTAAATGCTAGTGGCTCAATTCAAGTATTTAGTGGCCAAAAGTAACATAATTCGGAAGTATAAGGATAGAACATCTTAGCTTTTGCGTCAGATGCGAGAGGAAGCGAAGCGTCTCTTGGTGACGATTTTTCTTGATTGCGAAAAAATAATTTCGTGATTTACACTTGTTATTCCTGCATTCAAAGAAAAACTGTAAGTTTTAAAAGGCGAGATTGATACGTACCTTAACTTGTCTTTGTCTCTTTGCATTGTTTTGATTCTGTGAATTCGAGCTCGCCATGTATTTTGGTAAAATTTTTGAGGACTTCTCAAAAATTTCTGCCCCAGTTTAAAATAAAATACTTTATGCAGGTCTTCCCATATCGAAAGATTGCCTCCGGTTTGCAAAATTTTTTTAAGGTTTCTCAAAACTCAGACAATATTTTCATGTAAAGAGTCCTGTATTCCTGCTTCACTCAAAGAAGAATATTAGCACAAAAGATATGGTTGCCTTGCGCTTGACCATCACGATCCTAATTTTGAATCTGCATTATGATATTATTGGCCACTTGACAGATTAAAAGAATTTAGGCTTAATGAGTGGATAGCTTGGTCAAGGCCAATTCGATTTGAAAGTGAAAGGAGAAGAAATTTTTATTAGATTAAGACCGAACCCAGTAATGAGCTGCCTACATATCCAAATGGAAATCAGGTCAAATGTAGTTCAGGAATACAAAAGAGAGTGAATAAAAGCAGAAGAAGTTTATTGATCATAAGACGGACAAATAGAGGATAGTAACACTTTGCATATGAGAGTCTTGTTCTCGTCAATTCCTTTGATGTAGCCTGCGCTTTCTTGTTAAATGTCTTGGAAATATTTTTGTTGGATCACCTTGAACAATGATTGCATTTATCATGACAGAATTACTGTTTGGTGATCTTTGCACTTTTATTTTGCCCTTCTCAATCAGAGTCTGAATTTTGTGTCTCAATGCTGAACAGTCCTCGATATCATGACCTTGAACATTTGAGTGATAAACACAACTTTTGAATGGATCAAAACACGGAGATGAGTACCTAGGAATCCATCCTATTTTTGGTTTCAACACTCCTTGATCCCACAATCTTTGAAATATACTCGACAAAGTTTCCGTTAAAGGAGTAAAGGTACGAGGTTTTCTCCCTTTTTGTGGAGAAGAATCGGGTGCCTGATACACCTCTGGAGAACTTTGTGGGTTATTCGACTGGGGACGCTCATAAAAAATGGCATGAACTTGTTCAGAATTTTGATGATATTGTGTTTGAGGTATAGAGGTCAATATCTTATTTTCTTTTTCATCCTGTGAGCTCTTCGATGTTTGAAAGGTGGCTTGTATTGTAGAAACATCATTGATTCTCCCCGTCTGAATGCCATATTCTAATTCTTTCCCAATTCGAATCAGATTATCAAAGCTTTGAATACTTGCAAAGTATAATGATTCATAATATACACCATCGAGTGATCTTATGAAGGTTTGTACCAATTCTTCTTCAGGTACTGAAGGACGCACTTTAGAAGCTTCTAATCTCCACCGTGTTACATATTCCTCAAAAGACTCGTGATTCAATTTTCTTAATCCGAGCAAATTTAGCATAGTTGCATCGGCCTTAATGTTGAACTTATATTGTTCTACAAAGTCTCGAGCCATATCTTCCCACGAATACCATTTGTCAAAGTCTTGTTTGACATACCATGTGAGTGCTAGTCCTGATAAACTCTGAATAAATAACCTCATAAGAAGAGCCTCATTATGTCCTATTCCAACCAATCTGCTGCAATAATCCTTAAGATGTGTGATTGGATCTCCATGCCCATCAAACACATTGAATCTTGGAACTTTGTACCCTAGTGGCAATTCAATTCCTGGATGTAGACATAATTTCTTATATCTCAGGTCATAAACATTTTCAGAGCGTAATTTCTCATCCACCCTTTCCTCTAAATCATGAATCCTTCTTTGCAATGCACCTAGCTTATTGTTCTCATTTTTGCCAGATATAATCATGCTCGGTAAAATACCACGATCAATGTGGGCCGGAGATATTTGTTCATGGAGTGTATGAGTAGGGACGGAGAGAGGAGATATAGTCCAAAAAGTATTTTGCCTGGAGCTAGAAGGAAGAAGACTAGCTTTCTTTCGACTACTGAGCATATTTGTCATATTGCAGAATCTTAGTCGAATCGATGTTCAAACGCTAGACAACCTTTGAGCAAAATTAAACACAAATAAAATTATCATGTAGCATATATAACATTGAATAATAATGATGATAATTATACTTAAAAATAAAATACGCCCAAAACGGACGAGAATTAAAATTTAAAGAGTGATTTAAACGCAGAGATTTGAGCTTTGCACGAAATTTATGATAGTAACAAAACTTATGATTTCGAAGGTTCGGCACGATACTAGGATGAAATCTTAAGAGACAAGGGAGTCATAGGATGAACAAAGTTGATTATTGTTGAACACTAGAGCTCTCTCCACATTATTCTTTTCATCTAACGTTCAACTTTAGTCAATCTTAGGAGAAGTAGATTCATGATTAACAAAGGAGGAATGCACGAAAGAAAATATCTTATGAAGAACAATATTATGGAGTCATAGAGTGGAATGCCTTATTTATCTGAGTAACAGATTACGATTTATTCAGAATTGAATTAAGGTTATGAAGGATCTATACAACTCAAAAGCTGCGAGAGTAGAAAGATGACACAAACATCGAATGTTGATGATTGCAAGTCAAACTTACGATGAAATATGGACCCAAATAAATAGAATTTTGACAGAGAAAATAATATGTCCATGTAGAACGCGATGAGTCAAGGATATTCTAAAAGTAACCAATTACCCCAAGAGGTTAGAAAGGGGTCTAGGATATCCTATCAAGGATTAGATCAAATCAAGAGATGATTTGCATGTCAAAAGAAGATTTCTAGAGGACAAGCTCAAATTATAACGTTAGAATAAAGGAGGATTTGACTAGGCCCTAAGATTGTATGATTTGGGCCTAAAGGAAAAAGGTACGGTACTACAAAATTACTTGCATCAAGTGCAAATAAATGAATTTTGACGTCGCCTAAAGCTTGAAATTCTAAGAGTAAAAGATAGGCTAAGACAATAATGATAACGTAAATATAAAAGATTAGCACTAGCAAATAAATATATGCATCATTTTAGTGTCACGAACACCCACTTTTAGTTAATACATGCATGACTCAAGTATAAGGGGTGGGTACAACACTATCTTAGATTTTCAAGATTTGGATGGACACAGACTCAAGGTTTTCCTATGCGAGGAGGCACGTGGTCACACGGTAGCAAAACTATCCGCTCACCCCACGTCTATGCCAACTCTCTAAAATGGGTGTTTGAAAGAATTTTGGAGAAGTGCAAAGGCACAACTCACGTGTATAGTATGTGAAAGTGTGAAGTTCCCAAGTGGGAGAGATATGAGCGGAATGACAGTTATGAAAAGCAGTAACATGTAGCATATAGTGAAAAACGATAACACATGAATAGTTTACAATAACAACATAAATAAAGCCAGATCAAGAAATAAAAGTAAATAACTAAAGGGAAAGGAATAAATGCAACATGAGATATACTGAATAACTAGACAAAATAAATAATAAACTAATCATTAAAATACTAGTATGAAAACACGTAAGGAGAATAAGAAAAGATATTAAGCATGAAACAAACTCGATCATTTAAGGAAACGAATAAGGGAGAAAGGAAAAAGGGATTAATCATAAATTTCCCTTTTTTTAAAAAAATAAAATGAAAATAAAATCAAATTCAATCCTATAAAGGTGACAAAACAGAGATAAATAAAACACGAAATCCCACATAAAATACAAACCCGTAATGGTTAGAACCTAAGTATCCCCAGCGGAGTCGCAATTCTGTCGCGCCCCATTTTTTCTCGCGGAAAAGCGGTATTCGACGTGACAACTCTCTTTTTAGGAAGAGAGCGTGAAGAGTCGCCACCTAACGAATTAAAGGCGCGTTAGGGCGCCGTTCTAACTAACTACAATTAAATTAGATTTTATTTTTACGCAACCAGAGAATCGGGTAAGGGTTCAAGTTACCTCGAAAGGAAGGTGTTAAGCACCTTTCGAGGTCCACAAATGTGGGTCCCTGCCGGATTCGTTATTTATGTGGGAATAGGTGATAAATAATAGGTCGATTGATTAAATTAAAGACTATGTAATTAAACAAGTAAAACCTTATTTTAAAACAAGTATTTAAGCCAATTAAATTACCAAAATCTAAGTGAGAAAATCATGCATTAATTAACGCAAATAAATAAATAAACGAAAAAGATCAGATAAGCGAGAAGTCAGAAGTGACACAATGATATAGGAAAAGAGACCTAATTACTAAGTGACTTAGTTAACTACCCCAAACAAATAGAAAGAAACAAACCTAGGTTAGTTCTAACCTATTCGGATCAGCGCCCGGCTTATTATCGGAGACAATTCCAAAGATATTGTCGTATTCTGCTCGGGTCGATTTCCATCATATCCGTCTATCTACCCACGTAAGTTGGTTATTAAGATTATTATTCCTAGGAGCGTACTAAAGAAATGAAAAATCTATCGTACCTTAGTATGCCTACCCGTCCCAACTTAATGTCCAAGAGGCATTTGGACTTACTATTTGGGTATGAGACTAGACAAATAAAATCTTAGATTTCCTAATTAGACACGAAAAAGCGTCAAGCAAAAACAAGAAGGACTTTAAATCAAGTAGCATATAATGGTTTCATAGAAGCCTCTTAATTAATTAAAAGATAACTAAGTGATTAACATACTTCAAACATTAACGCTTTCGTATGATTAAACCTATAGGCATGGTTCCTAATGCAAAAAATTTATTAATTAAGTCCTATGAGCATAATATCTAGCAGTTTATCATGCTGAAATTGGTTTTGACATGCTGGAAACAGTTTTAACCTGCGCGTGATCTAAACTGATTTTGAAGCTTAAGATATGGTGACTAATTTATTTGAAGTGCTGAAACTGATAACTAATTGACATGCCGAAAATTTGTTTAGTCCTATAGGCATAATTTCTACTTTTTAACTTGCAAAATGACTAATTTAATCATGCTGAGACTGATTTTAATATGCTGAATTAAATTTGACAGATTTAAACATGCTGAAAATTGAAACTAACATGCTGAAACAAGTTTAAATCCTATAAGCATGGTATCTAAATGAATTAACATGCTCAAACAAATTTAACTCCTATAACACGATAACTAATTGCATTATATGCTAAAACAGATTCAGATCCTATAGGCATGGTATCTAAATGGATTAATATGTTAAAACCTTGTTTAGATCCTATAGGCATGATATCTAGATGAAATAATATACTGAAATAAATTTAAATCATATTGGTATGTTATCTAAAAGATTAAACATGCTGAAAACTTACTTAGTACTATAGGCATGGTAACTACTTAGTTTTAAAAAATGCTGAAAAAGTGACCAAATAAATTAGAACGTTGAAACAGATTGACTTATAGGCATGGTTTCTGATTTTAAACAACGAAGCAGATTTTAAGACTTAAACATGATTTCTAACAAACAATACTAATACAAACTCTATGGTCATAATTTCCAACCAATGAAAATTAATAAAATCCTATAGACATGATTTCTATGATTTACAATTAAAGCAAGTAGCACGTAGTTTGCCCCTCCCCCGTTGCAGTCCCCTAAAGTATTTCATTTATCGTCAGAGTTTTACAATAAATTATTACAGACCGAAATAATGAACAGAATTTAAAGCTAAAGAACAGGCTATCCCGATATTCAGAAATCCCGATCCCGAACAACTCTTCACAGCCAACAAGAACCTGTCAAACATGTAGAACATAGGACTCGGAGGACCTTAATACAACCCTTAAACCAGGCCTTGACATGTCAGAGTTCCTGAGGGTCTCAAGGACCCTAGGCAGTGCTTATGTCAAGGAGCATGAATGCATTAGGGCCTCCGTATTCCTCCAAATAACACGAAAACCAACCAAGACATAACCAAACATAATCGGGCAGCCAAGACATAACCAAATATAATCGAGCAGTCACTATGCGAACAAGCAATATCTAATCTTTTAACAAGTAACACTGGTTCATGACTAAAGCACAAAAGAAAACAGATCAAGCCAACAAGAAGTAAAGTCTAGGTGCAATCCTATAGACATGCTCTCTAATGATTTATAGATAAGCATAGATAAGCATAGATGGACTAATACACATATTTAAAGTTACAAGTGATCATGTATATAAATTTAAATCTACATCGATAGAAACTAACCAGTTAACCGCAAACAAACAAGAGAATACTCGAAGTCCCACACTTAGCAATCAGTCAACTTATCAGCCAAGAAGAAAAATTCTAAAATATGAGAGTGAGTAGTGTGTAAAGTCTGTCCGACCGAATATAATGAAAAGAGGAGTTGTTTATATAGTAGAAGAGAAGTATTCAATTACATAATTCAAGGGAGGAAGAGGATTCAGAAAACCAATTAAAGGGATTATTTTCCTTAAACAAATGGGCTAAATCAATTAAGGGGAGAAATTATGCTAAGCTTACCATAAATATACTAACACTAAATCTGTCCAAACTAAAAGGGAAGGTCAAGAATCAATGAGCATGAATCAACCAAGAATTTACCAAAGTTAACCAAAGACCAAGGCTATCTAAAATTTGAAATAGTGAATAAGCCACACAATCTGTCTCTTCTTACCATAATCCTTTTCCCGAAATCAAGCAATTGCACATATACCAAAATTATCTAAGTACTAAGGATATTCTAATCCACAAAAGGAAGAAAAATCACTCAAAGGGATGATGACATGCTGTGGTTGATCAATTACACATTCAGATTTACCAAGAATAACCAAGTATCAAGATGTCACAAAGAAGAAGGGACAAACAGATCAATTTTGCCAAAACAAATGAATAGCAAGGCTGTCCTAATCAATACAAGGAAAGAGGAATACAAAATTATGCTTGGACTGAATCGATTTTGTCATAAAGTAATCAAGTAATGAGCACAGTCAATCCCAAATTCCATAGTCAATTAAAGAGGGAAAATAACCAGACATGAATACGGGTTGCATTTTCCGTCCAATCAAACAGTCATACAACATGTAGAATAAATTGGTACTCAAACATGCTTGGGCATCGATTTCACAAACAGAGCATACACATATTCGAATTTTCCGAAATCAATTAAAGGTAAAGGTTTGTAAAAGCCGGGGTTTGCCCCCATATGACAGTCTAATAGTGTAATTAACACGAATTTGCAGAATTCAAGCACCAATTCACCAGTCAAACTTTAATAATCTTACCTCTAATAATCTGATAAAATGGTAAAAGAGAAAGAAGATGCCAAAATTGAATTGTGAACGAGGTCAAACCAGGAACGAGCTTGTGATAGTCCATCAGTATTCGATGCTTTAACAGAAATCAAGATGAGGCAATAACTTTGGGAACCACTAATCCCAACGCATATTAGTGGGGTTTTCTGGCTCGCCGACCAGTAGTGGAGGCAGCTGTTTCTGGGGTTTAAAAGGGGAATGAACAGAGATAGAGATGGAGCGGGGAGCATGGGGCTTTGGTGGTTGTTTACTGGCGGTTTTCAGACTGATATCGCCGATGGCGGCGAGATGGTGGAAGAAGCAAAGCGGCGGCAGTGGGTCGCCGCCCGTCGGCATAGGAGAAGAGAGAGTAGATGGAGATAGGGGTGACGTTTATGGTGGTGGTTTGTAGGGTTGAAGTGGTAGTTGCGATGGGGTTTTGACGGTGGCTGCTTCACCGGTGATGGTGAAGCAGCGGTGAGGGTAGCCGGAGTTGGCGGTAGTGATGGCAGAGAGGGGGAAGATGATGGGGATGAGGGTGGTGGCGGTGGCTGGTTTCGCTGATGATGGAGCAGCGGCGGAGGGAGAGAGGAAAGAGAGAGGCGGCTGGTGGAGGAAGTGAGAATGGGGTTAGGGTTAGGGGTTGTGTTGTTTAAAAGGAAAGAAGAAGTGGTTTGATCTCGGCCGTTGATCGTTTTAGATCAACGGCTGAGATTGAATCAGACTTGGGATTTAAAATTGGGTCAATTTAGCCCAATTTAGGCTAAAATTGAAATAAATTGGGTAGAAAAGGGGCTAGGATTTAAATAATTTGAGATTAGAAATTGAATTCGGACGGCTATTTAATAAACAAACTACTATGTATATAAAATTTAGTAGATGAAATAATAATTAACGATAATTATCAAAAGATTAAAAAAGGGTAAATTACGCATATATATTGTACGTGAAATAAATGACATGTAATATCATATGAAATTTGTGATAAAAAATAGTAATAGTAGAGAATAATTACATATTTATATACTACTTTTAAAGTGTTAACACGTAATTTATTTAATAAAATCAAGTAGAATATACAACAAGTTAATATTTAAAATAATTATTGTTATTAAAATAACAGCCCGAGAGGGGTATAGGGAGGTCAAAATTGGGTGTCAACAATGTTGACAAGGGCTTTGGCGATCGATGACTTATTTTTAAGCCGAGATATACTTATTTATTTTCTTAATTTTGTGGCTGGTATTACTCTAGTAGCATGGTTGTCCAGCAAGGGTTAGTTCAGATCTAAGTTGGCATCAAGTGCCAGTTGCGTCCCTAAGTTGGGGCACGACACTAAGGGTGTCCAAGGGGAGACAATTTTCTGGACCAACCTAGTTCAATTCATAGAATGGGTTTAAGGGTTAATGGGGGAAGTGGATGAGGCGGGCTATCGATTTGTCCCTAATGTCCCGAAACGGTCTACTCTTGATATCAGCCCTCTGTCCCGCACCAGTCCATTTTCAGAGTTTTTTTAAAAAATAAAAGTTGTTGGTGCCAAAAATGATTATTTCCCCTCTAGGCCCCCCTCCAAAATAGCCCCCAGCCCCTCTCCAAAATTTTATTTTAACAATCAATTTTGTTAAATTATACTTTGATCCTAATTCTAAACTATAAATGTCATCTATCGACCATCCTTCTTCATTTTTCCCCACAATTCTTTAATTCTCTCTCTCTCTCTCTCTCTCTAAAGTTGTTACTCAACTACTCTAGTGCTATTAATTTATTTTGTATGAATCTGGCAAATACTTGGAGCAAGTTTCAATTTCCAACATTTATTTACGGCTTACCATTATTATTATTTTTAACATAGATATTTGGTTCAGCTGTTCCATCTCTTATTTTTTTAATTCTCGCATTTAATTTATTATATTTTAATTAATTTTCATATTTAATCTTATTATATTTATTATATTATGGCTCCTGACTTTTTTTTAACGTTTCTCTTACCCGACATGCCCATATTTGAAAAAAACTAGGAGGGAAAAGATACTAGTTCTAGTAAATCTATTTATAGACCTAGAAAATATAGAGAGAATTTTACTCATGTTGATGAATTTTCCGTGAGACAAACTATCAATTTTTATCATAATTTAAGTGAGACACTAGATCACGAATTAATGGAAAGCCAATTTGAAAATTTGATAATATGAATGAAGAAGGAAAAATAAATTAGATTAAGGGTGTGTTCGGTATGAAGGAAAATATTTTTCGGTATGAAGGAAAATATTTTCCTATTTTCTCATGTTCGTTTGACTTAAAAGAATTGAAAAATATTTTCTCTAGGAAAACAAGTTCCTTCAAAATAAGGAAAATGACTTCCTTAATCAAAGTAGAGAAAACAAGTTTCAATTTTCATACCACTCTTAAAATCACACCTCCCCCCACCCCAACCCCACCTCCCCTACCAGCCCCCTCCCTCTCTCCCCCTCCCTCCCCCTGCCCAAAAGATTTCTTTAATTTTCTTAGCCCACCCTTCTACCTCGATCACCACCTCCTACCAGCCCCCCACCTCCTCCACCCCCACCCTCTCAAAAAAATTTAAAATTTTTAAAATTTGTTTTTTTTAAATTTGTTTTTTTTTAAAATTTAATTTTTTTTCTTACCCCACCTCCACCCCCTACCCCGACCTCTCCCCCTACCAGCCACCCCCATCCTCTTACCAGCCTCCCCCCCCCCCCCCACCAATTTTTTAAAAAAATTTAATTTTTTTTTTTTGTAAAAATATCAAATTTTTTTCTTACCAACCTCCACCCCCTACCCCTACCCCCACCCCACCCCACCCCACAAAAAAAAATTGCATAATTTTATTAAATTTATTTTTTTAAAAAAATTAAATTTCTTTTCCTATCCCACCCCCTACCCCCAACACCCTCTAATTCAATTACAGAAGCTCCATCTCAGACTTAATTTGAGTCTGGAGCTCCTCCTGTACCTCCCCGTAAAGGTAGACGAGAATGTCCAATAAAATTAGAAAACTTTTGTGAATATAAAAGGTTTTGTGGATATAAATATAGGTACAGACTTCAAACATGATTTGACGGAGACACACGTGGCACGGGGGCGGGGGAAGGTTTTAACTAGACACATGAACAATAATTACAAAAGAAGTGTACTCATATTACACTTCTACACTGTATGTGCATATACCAATGAATTCCAGAAGGGAGCATAGGAGTTGCTTAGATACTTTTAGTGATGAGTTGCTTGGACTAGTTCGTACAGCACATTGTAGTCCTTTTTATCTTTTCGTTACTTTTCTTTATTTCAAACAAATATTATGTATATATGTGGTGATATACATGGATATATAGTGTAGCACTAACATTTTTTTAGTTCTAAATTTTGACTCCAAACTAGTTCAAATCATTTTCAATCATACTTAAATTTTGTATATAGCCTCGTCTAGGTATTACCAATGAATTCCAACCACGCCCAACCAAAAAAAGAAAAGAAAAGTAGTACTAATTTTCTTTTAGATTTTGAATAAAAGCTTTAAATGAGTTTTTCGTGGTGGTTCTTTAACTATTCACCAAATCAAAGGGTATTGACGTTAGAGGTTGAACCAAAGACACTCAAAAGAAGAAGAAAGTTTGTGGTGTATGAGAGCTCTTCTGGTTAGTGGTTGCAAAATGTATTTGTTGGTTAAGTGGGTGGAAATGGGTGTAAAAAGCTGTACATTTGTCCAAATTATGAAATTCCACTACCTATCGTCTGCGGTAGGCTATTACAGTAGTATTAGGAGAACACAAGAAATTCAATATGATAAATACATCACAACTCTCGAAGAAGTAGAGATTGAGGATGAAACATAGTTCAATGATGCTACTTTCATGCAATCTAGAGGTATATGGATCACAATCGCGGATCCAAAATTTAGATACTGTAGGTTCTGAGTTGAGACATAATATACTGACTATTGCCCCCAAAAATATGAATACTTGTCAGTGTGTCACATCTTACTAATGTCTCTGTTAATGTACAGTTGAAATAATATACTCACTATGTACTAATGTACATCCAAGAAAAAAGAAAAGCAAGGAAGTTAAGAAAGGAAATAAACCATGAAGTTTAAACACTAGTGATTGGCAATGGTTCTTGTTAATTACTTGTTCACCTAGCAGAAGGGGTAAGTGAGCTATTGGATATGTCAGGGCTTTCTACGTCCAGGAAACTTGTTAAGAGTGTCTTTCTGGAAGATTGTGCCTTTGAACTTCCTGATGAAGACAATTTATCAATCCCCTTTTCGATCTTGATCGCATCCTGTATGGCTGATAGAATTTCATGCATTCTTGGCCTGGATGTGCCATGCCTTTCCACACATTGTATTGCAACTTCTGCTATTCTCCATACTGACTCAACTTTGACATGTCCTACTAGTGCAGGATCCATGATACTTATCACGTCTCCTTTGCGAATCAATGATCTTGCCTGCAAAATATTGTTAGTCAGATCGGTCGAAGCATAATATAATTAACTTATAGTGTGCTCTATCTAACAACTTAACAACTAAGATGAGATGATCACACACTTCAACAAGATTGTGATCAGCAGATGATCTCCACCTCTATTAGCCCTCATGCTTTTTTGATGATCATTGATTGTAATCAACCTTGCTTGTTCAATTTATTTCAGTTGTTCCAATTAGAAACTTTGTAGAACACATCAACATTTTTTGGCATGCATACTACCGCTCATCCAGAACTTGATAGAGTATTCTCCGCTTCTATCCAGAGAAAAGAACCATGTTTTTCGTCTTTCAATTTTTTCTCAGCCAGACAACTTTATGTGTGGTGATCACCAGGGCGGACCCACGTTGAGCGAAGGGGTGTCGCTTGACACCCCTTCGTCAGAAAATTTTACTATATATATGTATATATTAATATTATGGATAATGGATATTTAGAAAAAATGACACTACCTAAACAAAGATTTCTCTTGGTGCGTTGATCCAGCGCCCGGTTTGTGTCTTTGAGGTCCAGGGTTCGAATCTCAGCTTCCAAAAATATCGATACCGCTTACTGAAAGTTCTGCATACGCCACTAGTGATCACCACTATACCAACAGTTGAAGCACTTTGTACTGACCTATGCCCCTTTATCTTAGTTCACAACCTAATAGTTCTACTAGCTGGCTTGGCTTTAATATTTATGTGATTTTTGTAGAAGAGATATCAGTTTTTTTTATATGCATTATGAACACGTGATGCCAGTGGATGATATATACAACAATATCTATACCTCAATCCCAAACAAGTTGAGGTCCGCTATATGAATCCCCACTGGCCATGTTTCCCCGTTTAAGCTCAACTTATGTTACTATCACAGTGGATGATATAATCCCTGAAATGTATAGAAAGAGCTATGATAAACTTTACCCAGTGAACAATGCTCCATTCAGCACCATATTCCTCAGTAGAAAAAGGCTTTCTTCCAGAGATCAATTCCAAAAGGACAACCCCAAAGCTATACACATCACTTTTTTCGGTCAATTGCTGATTTGCGTAGTACCTGTTGTAAATGGAGAAACATGAGGATGAAGAATGAAAATCACTAGCGAAATATTCAATCTCATGATAGATTATGGCCTACTCAGGATCAAGGTAGCCAACAGTTCCTCGTGCCACACTTGAGACATGTGTCAAATCTTCTTCAGCTTGCCTTGATAGTCCAAAATCAGATACTTTTGCTCGCATATTGATATCTAAGAGAATGTTGCTAGTTTTCACATCCCGATGAATGATAGAGGGGTTGCATCCAGTATGTAAGTACTCAAGGCCTACGAGGAAGCTCAAAAAATTATTTTGTGATTCAGGGCTAACTAGGAGAATACATACTTCTAAGTTCTTGACAATGAAAATTTTCTGGTAACCTTTGGCTGCATCTTCTGCAATATTAAGACGTGCTAGCCAGTCCAAATGCTTTTTATCAGAGGATTCTGTTCACAAAATTGTGGTGTGATAAGTACAGTTTGAGGAGGAAATAATGCAGAAAAACGTATAGCAATTATAGTATACGTAAAGACGCAGACCAGTTATATGATCCCTCAAAGTTCCATTATGCATGTATTCATATACAAGCATACGTTGATGGTCATCCTCATAGTATCCGATCAATGGAACCAAGTTTCTGTGATGGATCCTTGACAAGAGAGCCACCTGCAAGTATGTTATTTAACTAATGATATAAATTGCAACCAAAAGAAATATCTTATAAAGTTGTGAATTCTCTAATTTGTACAGGAATGATAGAATCGATCAATAAGTTTTGAGTACTTCAATGGAGAAAAAAATGTTACTTTACATTTTTAGTTGTTCTTATAGGCTTCTTCCAGCATACAATGATATATTTGACATCCGCTGCCTTTATTGTAATTCGTATTTGCGAATTTCTTGATGAAAATGGCTTTATCCATCTGTCAAATTATGGTAGTCTACTTTTTCATCTCCTTGACCTTTACAGCATCTAAGTATCAAATACATCAGGAATGGATTTTCTTTCGAGTTTAAATGAGGTAAGTTTGAAACACTGAAACGAGCAGCATTGTTTATGCTCGTCCAGCTTAATATTATGTTTGTGATTATGATGAGTCACAAAGTGTAGATTAAACCAACATGAATAATTTGTTTAGTTATGGCATATAATTTATGAAGTCTGACTTATGATCAGTTTTACGCCGTATCAAATGTGATAGCTTAAAAGAAAATTTTGTAGTCCTTAGCAGCTTAAATAAGTTACTCCAAATAGAAAACTAACGTGTTTTATCTCATTGAGATGGTACCAAAAGTATAGCAACCTTAATATACCTCTGTAGCAAACTGTTTGGTTCCATGGCTTGATGAATCTGCCATAGTTTTGACAGCAACTTCTTTTCCATCTCTAAGTCTTCCATAGTAAACAGGTCCAAAACTTCCCTTTCCAATTTTCTTTGAAAAATTTTCAGTCGCTTCTTCTATCTCGGAAAGTGGGATATAGTATGCCACACCTTCATCCATTAAGGATCCACCTCTTGCTATTGAACTAGTTGTTGATGGTTTAGCGCTTGTGCGCATAGATTCACCTGGGAGGTATAGATGGAATGATTTGTGTGAAAAGGTGTCAGAGCAATAGAATTAAAGATTAAGAAGACACTTTAGGGGATGTACACCTTTTTGATGAGATACTTTTGTTCTGAAGTGGCACAAAAAGAATATACTGACGGCAAATAGAACAAGTATAATCACAAGTCCTCCAATTGAAGCTCCTAGTAGCACTTTGTAACGTGTACTATGCTTTGACTCAGGTCTTAGATTAGGATTTCCTTCATACCTGTGATACATGGAACACATTTTCAAGTGGAGTTCATTTCCTGATTGTAACAGATCTTCCATCAGTGGCACACATCCATACAGGAGAAAGGTACAAGAAAATTTCTCTTTCCCTAACTATGTTCAAAGATAAATGTAAATGTTGATTCCTAGTTCTCACTTACAAGAATTTATGAAAATTCATGAATTTTATTTGCTCTTTGTGACATCGAAAATGCTGTGTTTATCGAAATGCTAGATCACTGACATAGTTGGGGAAAAGTAACCCTTTGTTTATGATACAGATATCCAAACTAAGGAATATAATCAGTCTATAGTAAAATAAAAGGTATACTTACTTGAAAGTTACTTTTCCTGTTAATAAAGATGACGGTATTTCTCCAGTTAGGCTGTTCTTCTGGACATCTCTGCCACAAAGAAACAAATTTCCAAGATTGATACAAAGTGTTCCATGACAGCAAAAGATATAAAGAAGACTACCAACTATCCATCTTGGATACTTTAAATTTGAAGTAACCAAATTAACAAGCGTTGTACGCTAAATCAAGTTAAGGTTTTCTTATCCAGCTCACAACATACAGTTCTAATAAACTTGGTAAATCTCCAAGGTATGAAGGTATCGGACCAGTCAACATGTTGTTCTCAAGATGTCTGCATGTTGACAAAATACAACAATCTAGTTAAAAGGAAAAACAGAAAAGAAAAAGATTTACTTGTTAAAATGGTAGTAATAGTGAGCCACTAGTAAAGATCTTACATAATTCTCAAATTAACAAGATTGCTCAAGTCAGGGATTAGTCCAGTCAGGGAGTTTCCATCCAACCACCTATAGAGTAGAAAATATGAGGAACTGAAATAGTAAGATTAAAATTTGACTTGTTTTGTAAGCAGACTTACAACTCTGTCAGTCCTTCCATATGTTGTAGCTCGCGAGGAATTTCACCCTTAACATTCTTGCCTGACAGTGTTCTGATGAAATCAAAGTAAAATGTCAAATTGACTAGCAAAGACTATACTTTAAGCACTATGATCTGAGGTTCCATTTCAGTCTAATGCTGTGTACAAGTTTTACTATTTCTTCTCTATATCGCACTGTCAGATTATAGCAGGACAGTGGTTAGTAAGAGTGGCAACGGAACCGGGAGGTGCCGGTACCGGTTCCGGACCGTCCCGGTCCGTTACCGGTCCGGTGGACTCCGGTTCCGTCCGGAAGAGGGGTTGGTCGGTAGGGGTAACGGGACGGAAGGGGTAAAATTACCGGATCGTCCCGGTACCGGTCCGTCCATCCCGGTACCGGTCCGGTTCGATCCGGTGGGAAAGTTCCAATTTTTTTTATTTTTTTTTTAATTAAATAGACGTTGGGTTAGCCGTTGGCAACGGCCAGTGGGCCCCACCCAACGGCTATTTCAGCCTTTACACCCTCCAAAACACCCCCTACCCCCCAAACTTTTTTTAATACCCCAAAGTTTTTAAAAATACATTTTAGTCCTAAATTTTAACTATAAAACCCCCCACCCCTTCATTATTTATTACACAAAATTTCTTCTTCTTCATCTACTCTCTCAACTCTCAATCTTCTACTCTTCTACTCTCTATTCTCTAATAGTCTCTGTTAAATTGTTAATTTTATTTGTTGGATTATTTTGGAGCAATTTTCAAGCTTCAAGTTTCATCTATCAATTTCGGCTTTTGGTTATACACGTCTGTTTTTACGCAGACGTTTGGTACCTTCGTTCCAACTTTCATCTCTTTACTTATTTATTTTTTTGCATTTAATTTTTGTATTTATTTATTTGCTTACTTTTAATATTTTACAATGGAATCCGGTGATAAAAATGTTGGCAAGGGTAAAAGTTCATTTTTTGGTAGGGTAGGTAATGCACTAACCGGAAAAACTAAAGTCGGTAGTTCTTCTAAATCCAAATCTAAAACTAGACAACAACCTCAATTAAGAATAAATACGGATGATTTTACATATGTTGATGAAACTCCTTTTAATATTGATAGCAATACTCAATTAGATCATGAATTTTTACAGACAAGGTTTGGTAATTTTAATGAAGAACTAGATGAAGAAGTAGAATATGATAATGAATATGATGGTAATGATACTTATGATGATGATGAAACAGAGCCGCCTACGGCTACTAGTCCCACTCCTGCTCCCGCTCCCGCTCCCACTCCCACTCCCCCTGTACATCCTACTAGGGCTAAGCCAAAGATTGAACGTCCTAAAAAATCTGTTGTGTGGCAATTTATGACTCAAAGTGAGGATAAAACTCAAGCTATTTGTAAAATATGTAAATATATTTTGAATCATAAAACTACGGGAAAGTCGGGTGGGACGGGACATTTAAGAAATCATTTAATGGGATGTTGTAAAAATGAATTTTTGCAAGCTCAGACTATAGCCGATGCAAAAAAATATGGTACTCCCCTTCCCGATGCATCTGTAGGAGTAGGGGCCTCTAACATGATCCAAACACAGTTAAACCCTTCTAATGTTGCTGGCCCTAGTACACATCGCAATTATAGTAGAGAAAGAGATCTTGAAGAATTAGCTAAAATGATTGTTCTTTGTGGCTTACCTTTTAGTTTTGCTGAAAATCCCGATTTTGTTCATTATATTCAAATAGTGTATAATCCTTCTTTCACAGTTTTTTCAAGAAATACTATTAAAAAAGCTATTTTTGATTATCAAGGACAACATATACAATATCTTCGTTGTTTATTTAACTATAATACTTGAAGAATGGCTATCACTTCTGATATGGGTCGTAGTCCTAATGGTAACGATTATTTCACTATTACTGGTCATTGGATTGATGAAAATTGGAACATGCAAAAAAGAATTTTAGGTTATAAATGTTGTGAAATGCTGAAAACCGGTAGTTACATAGCTCAAACTATTATAGATGTTTTACAATTTTATGAAATTTGTAATAAAGTAATTATGTCACCCCTGATAATGCTTCTAATAATACAAATGTTGTTGATAAACTAAAACCGACAATTTGCCCTATTTATATTGATGGTTTTCATATTAGGTGTGTTGCACACATATATAATTTAATTGTTAGAGATGGTATAGCAATGTATAATAATGGTTGTATAACATGTGAAGCTGCATGCCATTTTATTTTTAAATGTCAAGTAAAGTCTAGGCGTGTAGAGTTTGAAAATCGGTGTCGTGAATTAGAACTCCCCCCTAGAAAAATTCCAAAAACTGTGTCTACTAGATGGAATTCTTTATATGAAATGCTTAAAGTTGCTTATGAATATAGAAAGCCTTTACAAATGGTTTGGAATGCTCACAATTCAGATATTGATTATAGAATTACTGACACTGATTGGAAAGAAGTATATGAACTTAAAGAATTTTTAAAAGTTTTTTATTTAGCTACAAAACAAATATCTGGACTTTATTATCCAACTATTTGTTCAGTTTTACCAAATATATGTGCTATTTCTGATAGATTTTTTCAATACAAAAATATTCCACGGTTTAAAGATTCTATTAATGCAATGATTAAAAAATTTAGAAAATATTTTATTCCTATTCCTCAAATTTATTTAACTGCTTGTTTATTAAACCCAACTTACAAAGAAATAGGTGCATCACGAATGGTTGAAAGAATATATTCTAATTTAGATATTTTAGAGATTATATATGAACAAAGTATCCAAGGTGACGAAGTTGCCGAAGAGGACAAATTACCTAGTTTGTCCGATGTTAAAGATAGCATAAGAATTGAAGCTAGAAAATTGTATGACTTGTATAATTCTAGTAGAATAAATGATGAAGTTCATTGATAACGCTCAAACTACACCTCAATTTACGAAGCGTAAGCGATCGTTGTCAAATATATAACCCAACAAGGTTGGGGTCGAATCCCACAGAGAATATGGTGATGATTAAGTCTTTGGTGAATTAAGTGACTAGTTGTCAATCGATTCCAGTAAATAAGGGGGGGTTGTGTAATCAAATTGTAAACAAAACAATAATAAACGTAGGGGGTTTAAATCAGTAGGAGAGAATGAACTAGGGATGTGTTCACCATGGCGTTGTAACAATGTCGATTCTAGGCTTAACCGGGTTCTTTCTATATGATTGTCACGATGTGATTGCGCCAATTGTATCGTCTAAACGTCTCTCGACCGAATAAACAAATTTCCTTTTCTATTCTTTCGACCTCGAAAAGATGTACTTTTTAGCTTAGCAATCCTAACATCACGTAGAGTAATCCAGTTACGGCATTATTCTTTAAGACGAGAGTTTGTAGTCTCGAATCCTTGTTGTTTAATCAAGTTTTCCCGGTTTAAATCTCTTTACTCAAGCAAACTAAACCTAGGCATGTTCTAATGTTTGCAACCACTAGAAAACGTGACATAAAGTGTGATTAACAATGTGACAATACATATATCGAACCCAACGCTACCCGGAATCTATATTGCTACGTTTGCCATGGCTCCCACAACCCTAGTTGCGGGAGTTTTAGTTCCTCATGCTCGAAGATGAAAAGAAGAAAGTCATGTTCATAAAATAATAAAGAAACGAGATCCTTACAATATATTGAGAACAATCTTCGAGATCCCGTCACTCAGGCCGTCACTCTTAGGCAGAACTTCGTTTTTCTCGTATTTTCTTCCGTTTTCGTGTTTGCTTCCATTTCCTACAAATACAACATAAAAACATCAAAAACAACAATGGTTGCTTGAAAACGTACGATTGTTCTTAGTAAAAAGGAGTCGAAAGTGGCGTAAATTAGCGTCACATCATTCATAATGTAGAACCTTCAAGTTCTAGGCGTAGATATTCAAATGAAGATGATATTGATGATATGATGGAAAATTATCTTGGTCTTACTTCTAATGAAAGAAATGATTTTGATGAATATCTTAATCAGGGAATGGAAAGCATTAAGGATGCACAAGGCAAACCTCAACTTTTGGAATGGTGGAAGACTCGCGGCAAGTCATTTCCAAAACTTCACCCGGTGGTTCGAGATTTGCTAGCTATTCAAGCATCTTCAGTAGCTTCGGAGGGCGCTTTTAGTGCAGCAAGATATCAAATTGGGGAGCATAGGTATTCATTAGCATCGGACAGCTTGGAGATATCGGTATTGTTTAGAGATTGGATCAATGCCGAGCGAAGGAATTATGGGCGTCCTAGTTTACCTGTCCAATTTGAATATGATATAGATAATATTTTGGTAAATTCAAGTGAAGATGGCATGGATGCATTGGAGGATCAAGCACAACAACCACTTCCAGAAAATGTTACGAGGGAATTCTTAGAAACTCTACGGAAAGACTATTTTCAAGGATTCAAATATTAGTATGATAGTTCGAGGCCTAATTCAAACAGAACCCTTCCTAGAAGGTGGTTGCGTAGATTAGGTCCTCTTCTAATATTTGTAATACAAATTGTATTATTTAATTTTTATGAATAAAATTATAGGCTATTCGCCTTAAAGTTTTTTAATTATTGTCTTCAATTTAATACAAGTCTTTTTTATATATTTCAATTTTTAAATGTTTCAAACTTAAGTTACAATTTCAAATTTAAAAAAGTTGTTTAATAAATGAAAGTTTGATATAGTTTAAAAAGATTCAAACTTAAATAAGTAAGTTATTAACTTAAGACTTAAGAGTAAAGACTTAAAAGTTTAAAAAGATTTTAAGAGTTTAAAATTTGAAATTTAAAGTTTTAAACTTTTAGAGTTTAAAATTTAAACTCTAAAAAAACTCTAATTTATTAAGTTATACTTTTAAAAGAAATATAAAATAACTTATATATTTTGAAACTTTTTCAATTATAAATAACCGAATTTTAATTTAATTAAAATTAAAAAAAAAAGACCGGGACCCGGTATACCGGTCCGGTCCCGGTCCCGGTCCGGTCCGGTCCCGGTAAGTACCGGTCCGGGACGAACAATGGGAAAAATCCCGGTAGTACCGGTACC